>JAEOAD010001289.1:0-31256 GCA_036365145.1 Orientallactaga sibirica
ACAAAGATGATGTCAAATGCCAGCCTCCAGCCTCTACACTCACAGGCAACTTTCATGCACAGCATATGAACACACACACATGCAAAAATATTCTTTTTAATTATGAAGAAAATTGTCACTAAGAGGGACAACTAAGTGATTTTTCCCCATTCATTGATCCCTGTGAATGAATATACATGGGTTTCTACAGAGAATGAATGACCTCATGCAAAGCATGTGAGTTGGCTCTGGGCATCAACTCTCATTGGTTAGGTCAGTGGTTTATGTAGTCAGCAGAACTTTCAGCCTTGAACTGCAGTTTTCTTTTTTAAAAATATGTTTTTTGAGAAGTAGTGATATAGAGATGGCTTAGTGGTTTACAAACTTGCTGGCAAAGCCAAAGGACCAGGTTTTATTCCCCAGGACCCACATAAGACAGATGCACAAGGTGGTACATGCATCTGGAGTTCATCTGCAGTGGCTAGAGGGCCAGGCACACCCATTCTCTCTCTCTCCCTTTCTCTCTCTCTCTCCTTGAAATAAAATATATAAAAAAATTATTTAGTGACTGTGAACAGAAAGTATGGGTGTGTCAGGGAATCTTACTGTTGCAAATGAATTCCAGATTCATGTGCCGGTTTTAGCATCTGGCTTTATATAGATACTGGGGAACCGAACCTGGGCTGGCAGTCTTTTCAAGTGACAACTTTAATGGCTGAGCAATCTCCCCAGCCTAGTAGTCCCCTTTCATGAGGTTCATCCACACAGTACCTTGTGAGTGCACGCCATAGTGGCCCTTGTGAACTGCAGACATCACTCATCAGTAAGTGTTTACACTGCAGCCATGCTTTAGTTGGTTGAGAGACAGAGAGAAGCACAGCCTCAAGCCTCTACAAACTAACTCCAGACACATGCACCATCTTGAGCATCTGGGCTTACCTGGGTTCTGGGGAATTGAACCTGGGTACTTAGGCTTCGCAGGCAAGTGCCTTAACTGGTAAACTATCTCTCCAGCTGTGTCATGCTTTTTAAATGAGCTATGGCATGGCTCACGGGGTCTGGTCTTCATGCTACACCCAGTCTGAAGAGCTCATGGGATACAAATAGCATCTGATTGAGCTTGCAAAGAAAATCAACTTTGAAGAATGTTATGCATGGACACTCTGAAGGGGACATGATATCTAAAGGAGGGAGAACATTCCAACAGGCATTGCAAGACTATTTATTTGAATGTTGTGTTCCTGAACTTAATACTACATATATAAGTATGAGTGTGTGTGTGTGTGTGTGTGTGTGTGTGTGTGTGTGTGTTTATAAGAACTATGGGGATTGCCTTGGAGTAGAAAATGTGTGTATGGTGCTGAAGAAATAGCTTAGCAGTTAAGGCACTCGCCTGCAAAAACTAATGACCTGAGTTCAATTCCCCAGTACCCATGTAAAGCCAGATGCACATGGTGGCGCATGCATCTGGAGTTCATTTACAGTGGCTGGGGGCCCTGGCATACCCATTCTCTCTCTGTCTTTAGGTATCTATCTCTGCTTACAAATAAATAAATAATTTATTTATTTATTTATTTATTTATTTATTTATTGGAGGTAGAGAGAGTGAAAGAGAGAGAGGGACAATGGGCATGCCAGGGCCTCTAGCCACTGCAGATGAACTCCAGATGTGTGTGCCACCTTGTGCATCTGGCTTACATGGGGCCTGGAGAATTGAACTGGGGTCCTTAGGCTTTATATGTAGGCATGTGCTTTAACCGCTAAGCCATCTATCCAGCTCTAAATTATTTTTTAAGTAAAAACAATTCTACACATTCTGGGGTTAGAGAAATGGCTCACCAGTTAAAGGACTTACTTGCAAGGCCCAGGTTCAATTCCCCAGTACCAACGTAAAGCCAGACACACAAAGTGCACCATTTGGAGTTCATCTGCAGTGGAAAAAGTTTCTGGTGCATCCATTCTCTTTCCTTCTGTGGCTCTCAAATAATTATAATTTAAAATAAAAACACCATAATTATGTCTATCATTGTAATGATACCATTGAGAGAAATTCCCAGTCTATAACTCCAAGACAAAGCTAATGTGTTTAATGATCCATAATTCTGGGGAGATGGCTTCCCAGTTTGCCATGTAAGTGTGAAGACCTGAGTTTGAATCCCCAGCACTCCCACAAAGCCAAGCATGGTGGTGTGCATCTGTCATCCCGAGGGTTGGGGAAGTGGAGGCAGGAGCATCCCTGGCACATGCTGACAGATGGTTTAGCTGAATTGGGGAGCTCCAGGATCAGTGAGACCCTGTCTCATAGAATAAGATGTAGAGCATTAAAATCAAACAGCAGATGTCAATCTCTGGACACACACACACACACACACACACACACCATACATCACACACATACCACACACACACACCACACACACACACACATAAACACACTCCACACACTCCCCAACACACACACACCTACACATCCCTACACACCATACACTCACTACACATCCCACACATCCACTCACCCCATATCACACACACACACACACTACACACACCCCCACACCCCACACACATACATACATCCAACATATACACACAGTACATACATACACACATCCCCACACAATCAAACTACAACACACCATACATACATAACACACATATCACACATACACAAACACATACACCATACACACAGACACACAGACCCACACATACTACATACACATAGTACACACATATACACACATACACACCCCATACACATACACAAATCACACACAGACACAGCACACATATACACACATTCCACATGCAAACACAAACCCCACAACCCAACACCACAGAAATATACACACACTACACACATACATAACACATACACATCACACACACCATACATACACACTGACACATATACCCCCACACCACAAACACAAATACACACACACAAACACCACACTTAACACACACATCACATACACAAATTCAAACCCCACACACCCTTCACCACATATGACACACCAAGCACACACTCTACACATATACACACCACAGACAACTACACATATTACAAACACATACACATAGACACATACATACAGACATATACACATACATACACCACACACACATACATACACACAACACACATAGACACCACACATAGCAAACATCATACACATACACACACCACACATAACATACAAACATAAACCCCACATACCCCAAACCACAAACACACACACAAACAGTATACACACATACATACAAACACACACATACATACATAATAAAAATAAAAATAACAACACATACCCAAATGTAAACCCTCCAAAGGGTAAACACACTCATGACCACACATACACAGACACACACATGAAAACACAAATAGATTGACACATACATAGAAAAAAAAACACACAGCACATCACACACATACATACCAATTATACTCATACCACACCACACACATACACACACCACAAACACATACACACACAGCATACCACACATACATACAAACACACCACATACATACACATAAGAAAAATAAAGATAACAACATCTCATCGCTTTATGGACCATGTAACACTCATAACCATTGAGGGTAAATCCATGGTAGATGATCTTCCTGGATAGACTTTGTCAAACTCACATGAAAATGCACCAAAAGTCTACATTGTAACTTTGCAACTGAAGAAAAGAAAAAAAAACAAACAGCATTGCAGCAAAGGCTGATTTACTGGAAGAAGAAACAGCATAGACGATGTTCAATCAAGCTATATGTTTGGAGACTTAAAAACAGACTTAAGAGCTGGAGAGATGGCTCAGCAGTGAAGGCACTTCCTGCAAAGCCAGAGGACCTGGGTTCAATTCCCCAGGATCCATGTAAGCCAGATACATAAGGTGGCACATGTGTCTGGAGTTTGTTTGCAGTGGCTGGCAGCCCTGGCATGCTCATTCTTTCTATCTCTCTTCCTTCTCCCTATCTCTCTCTGCTTGAAAAATAAATAAAAATATTTTTAGGGCTAGAGAGATTTATTAGTGGTTAACACGTTTTACTTTGAAGCCTAAGGACCCAGGTTTGATTCCCCAGAACCAATGAAAAGCAGATTCACAACATATCTCATTTCTAGATGGAGATCCTCACATTCAAGGGTCCCCAGGACAATAACCTCAAAACAATAATAATAATAAAATATATATATATATTTTAAAAAAAAACCCTTTGGGGCTGGAGAGATGGATAAGCAGTCAAGGCACTTGCCTTCAAAGCCAAAGGACCCAGGTTCAATTTTCCAGTACACACGTAAGCCATAAGCACAAGGTGGAGCACGTGTCTGCAGTTTGTTTGTACTGGCTAGATACCCACTCTCTCTATGTATCTTCCTCTTTCTCTCTCTCTTTCTTTCTCAGATAAATAAATAAAAATAAAACCTTTCCAGGCTATCCTCTCCTTCTATGAAACCACACTGAATTGATTCCTCATGTTCACAAAACACCTTAGCATGCAACTCAAGGCTTACTGTCAGTAAAAGTTGGGGGGAGAAAAAGCACATGATAGTGCAGTTTTGGATGAAGTAAAATTCCAAAGAACAATCAAAGCCAAGGGACATCTCCAGCAGATGTCATAACTGATGCTTGCCAATGGATAAATTCCTAGGGTCAGTGGCAGTCAGGGCTCCAATCCCAAGTACCACATAATTCAGTTTAAAATGCATGCACTCATTGTGCAAAACAATTTGATGTCAAAATGTAAGAATATGGCACATGGGGGCTGAAGATAAAGCTCTGTGATAAGGGTACTTACTGTCAAAGCCAAAAAACCCAAGTTTGATTCCCCAGGACCCATACAAGCCAGATGCACAAGGTGGCGCATGTGTCTGGAGTTAGTTTTCATTGGTAGAGACCCTGGCCACCCTATTCTCTCTCTCTCTCTCTGTCTCTCTGGATCGAGTTCAGTTAGAAGTGGAAGACTGTATAAAGTGGAAGGGGGCTGGAGAGGTGGCTTGATGCCTGCCTGCCAAGCCTAAGAATGCGGGTTCCAATCTCCAGGTCCCATGTTTATTCAGATGCAAAAAGTGATGCAAGCGCACAATGCCACACTTACCCACAAGGGGGCGCACATATCTGGAGTTCATTCATAGTAGCTCAGAGGCCACTGGCACACCCACTCTATCTATCTATCTAACTACCTATCGATCTATCTATCTCTGTCTCTCTGTCTCTCAAATTAAAAAAAAATTTAAATGAAATTAAAAGAGGAATGGGAAACTTACCAGTGGCTATACCATAGATGAACCTGACTCCCCTCTCTCAGAATTCTTATCAATGGTTAAAACATGAAAATCACATAAGGACTAACAGGACAGAAGAAAGGTGTTACATTTGGGGGATGAGAAGAACTGATGGGCATGGAGGTGCAGGCCATTAATCCCAGCACTCAATTGGGAGGCAGAGGTAGGAGAATCAGTGTGAGTTCAAGGCCAGCCTGAGATGACATAGTGAATTCCAGGTCAGCCTGGAGAGTAGAAGACCCTACCATGAAAAAACAGAGAGAGAGAGGAGAATAACTGAGGTGAATTAAATCCAAAGTGCATTATATCCACATATGAAAGTGTCAAAATGCAAATAAAATAATCATCTTCAAAAAATGACTGGGTGTGGTGGCTCACACCTTTAGTCCCAGCACTGGGGAGGCAGAGGTAGGAGGATGGCTGTGAGTTCAAGGCCAGCCTGGGACTACATACTAGTGAATTACAGGTCAGCATGGGGTAGAGCAAAACCCTACTTGAAAAAAAAAAAAAAAAAAAAAAATGCAGGAAACCCTAAGTTGCACATATATCCTACCCCCAACACAGAGACACCCTAACTACAGAAGCTCACATTAATCCATAAGAAAATGTTCCCAGGGGATACATGAAACTAAAATTGAAGTTAGTACCATGCTTTTATATGAACTGTAATTTTTTCCTCTTCATACATTTATGTGACAAAGTTTAACCAATTTCTTTCTTTATTTATTTTTGTTTTCTTTTTGGACATAGGATCTGGCTCTAGCCTAGGCTGATCTGGAATTCACTCTGTAGTCTCAGGCTGGCCTCGAACTCATGGTGATTCTCCTACCTCTGTCTCTGCAGTGTTGGCATTAAACATGTGTCCCATCACATCTGGCTCAAAGTTTTATCTGTTAACTAGGCACAATAAGACATGAATGATAGTAACAAATTATTACATGTAAAATTATAACACTAATTATATCACACATAACAAATATGTAATTATATAATAAAATTATTATAAATAATTGTAATTAATTATAAAAAATATCATGACAAAAAGTCATATGCATTATATTTTGTTTCTATCTGAACATATTGTACTATCCTCATGTTTTATTTTTATTGGTTTTTTGAGGTAGGGTCTCACTCTAGCCAAAGTTGACCTGGAATTCTCTATGTAGTCTCAGGCTGGCCTCAAACTCAGTTATTCTCCTACCTCTGCCTTCTGTGTGTTGTGATTGAAGGTGTGCAAAAATGGGCCCTTCTCCTTTTTCTGAAGGTGGAGAACAAAATGTCTATCTGATCAGAAGTAAGGAGAACAAGGTTAGTAGATTATCAGTACTGTGTAGAAATATCAGTTGCATAATCAGAGACAGCAATGCACATCCCAGATAGCTATAGAGAGACTGACAGGCGGGTAGTGTATACTGTATGGATGTGCTGGATTTGTAAATATTCCATGCTGGCACTATCCAGACTCATACAAAATTTACGATTCCAAACAAATTGTCTATTCAAGATGAATATGTATGTATGTATGTATGTATGTATGTATGTATGTATGTATGTATGTATTTTTAGGCATAGTGTGTGACTATATATGTATATTATATTTATATTTATATATTGTATAGTGTTAGCAGCCAAAATACCAGGAGAATTTTCAAGTTTCTAAATAGGGTAAGTAAGATCCTGAGGATTAAAGTTTAGAACCACAGGATAAGGCCTGAATCTGTCATCTGAAAGTACCTACACCAATGGGAGACAGAGTCAGGAGAAACCCAAAGATTGCAGGGGTGGTTAGCCTGGTGGGTACCACAGAAATCATGTCTCTTGCTCTCTGTCTCAAACATGGTGAATGGTGAGGCCTGAGACTGTCCTCTGAGTGCTACATACACACTGTGACATGTTCATTCCCCCCAACACCACATACACACATACACACACAAACACCAATACTGTACTCTGCAATTTATGTCACTGTTTCTTTGGAGGCAGTCTCCCTCTAGCCCAGACTGATGTACAACTCACTTTGTAGCCCTGTTTGGCTATGAACTCATGGCCATACTCCTACCTCGGCCTCCAGAATGCAGGGATTAGAGGTGTGCACTATGATACCTGGCTAAACACATTAAAAACAAGACAAAGGCGCTGGAGAGATGTTCAGTGGTTAAGGTGCTTGCCCACAGTGCGTAATGAGCCAGGTTTAATTCCCCAGCACCCACACAAACCCAGATGTATAAAGTGCTACATATATCTCAAGTTTCTTTTGCAGTGGCTGGAGGCCCCGGTGCACCCATATTTTTTCTCTCTGTCTCTCTCTCTCTTTCTCTCTCTCTGTCTCCACTTGCAAATAAATAAACCATAAATATTTAAAAACTGGACAAAATACACATATATGCAATGGAGAACTCACTAAAGGGAAAATCTACTCCCAGAAGACCACAAATACTACGGTTTTATTGATTTTAAATTAAGTACCTAAACTACAAAGCAGCAAGAGCATTCAGGGGCTGGGGAGATGGCTCAATGGCTTAATGGCACTTGTTTGCAAAGCCTTCCAGCCAGGTTTGATTCCTGACTATCCACTTAAAGCCAGATGCACAAAGTGGAACATACATCTGGAGTTGACAGGAGGTCCTGGTGCACCCCTTCTCATTCCCTCTCTCCCTTTCCCTCCCTCTCTCTCTCTCTTTCTCTCTCTCTCCAAATATATATAATATATATATTTATATATATATATATATATATATATATATATATATTATATACACACATACATACATATATATGTATGTTTCCCCATGCAAAGAAATAAAAATATTTAAAAAAAAACAAAAGAGATATACTGTCCCACACTTTTTGTCCTAGCTCATGGAGGGCTGAGATATGAGGATGGCTGGGAATTTGAGACCAGCCTAGGCTACATTGACATTGACTGACAAAGAAACAAATTTGTGTTGGTTTGGTTCAGGTATCACCCATAAACTTAGTGTTCTGAATGCTAGGTTCCCAGCTGATGGAGATTTGGGAATTAATACCTCCTGGAGGCAGTGTATTGTTGGGGATGGGCTTATGCCTATTATAGCTAGTTTCCCCTTATCAGTGTTTGACACACTTTCCTGTTGCTGTTGTCCATCTTATGCTGGCCAGGGAGTGATGTCCACCCTCTGCTCATGCCATTGTTTCCTCCTGCCATCATGGAGCTTCCCCTCGAGTCTGTAAGCCAAAATAAAACTTTTTTTCCCCACAAGCTGCTCTTGGTCGGGTGGTTTCTACCAGCCATGTGAACCTGACTGCAACAAAGTAATAAATAAAATAAAATTCTATTCTTTCTCTCTTAAATAAAATAAAATTCTATTCTTTCTCTCTTAATTAAAGAAATAAATAAAATATAAAAATGTTTAAGAACCAGGCATAGTGGAACATGCCCTAAATCCCAGCACTTTGGAGGCAGAGGTATGAAGGATCAGTTGTGAGTTTGAGACCAGCCTGAGATGATATAGTGACTTCCAGGTCAGCCTGGGCTGGAGTGAGATCCTACCTTGAAAAACCAAATAAGTAAATCAATCAATATATAGTTTTATTTAAAAATTTAAGGTACTGAAGAGATGGCTTACCTGTTAAGGTGCTTGCCTGCAAGGCCTAAGGACCCAGGATTGATTCCTCAGTACCCACATAAGGCCAGATAAACAGGTGGCACATCTTTCTCTCTCATTTCTGTCTCCTCCTCTCTCTCAACTATATATATATAAATATAAAAACAGTTAAAACTTATGGGGTTATAGCTGACTCTCAGAGGCTAGAGGGAGAGAAGCATCTTACAGAAATATAGAAAGATCACAGAATGTCTTCTGTTTGGCATTGCTGGTGGGTTTTTAGTGATTGTTTAATGTTTATAATGTAAGATGGATATGCATCCATACACAATAGCCTTGTGGGGTGTGTGCATGACTACGGTTATTTTGGAATACAAATTGAATCCAGGCAAGGTTATTAGGATAGGTTTTAGTCAACAACCTTATTTCCCTTCACAAGGAAGGGATACTAGATTTTTAAATTTCAGGGAGATGCAAACTGCTTTCTGTAAGTTTGAGTTACATGTGTGTGACACATAGTTCATGCTCAGCTTACATTGCATGGTGATCACACACATCCTATATACAAATTCACATGTATAAAATAAGTCTCACTATTACCATGATATACTACATCTAAATACAAAATATATGTTCAGATGAGTTACAAAAAGCACTATACATAATGCAGGCTGGTGTGGTGGCACATGCCTTCAATTCTAGCACTGAGGAGGCAAAGGAAGGAAGATCACTGTGAGTTTGAGGCCAACCTGAGGCTACACAATGAATTCCAGGCCATCTGGACTAGAGTGAGACAATACCTCAAAATAAAAAACAAAGAAACCAGAATTATATATATTACATTATGTATACATTATATACAGGACAAAAAAGCTTAAAAGAACTGTGGTTAATTTGTAGGCACATGTGCAAATAAATGTACATAAAATGATGTAAAAATTATGTTAAAATAGTTTATGTCTGAGTACTAGTTTAGAAAGCTTGATAAAATGTATTCTATATGTGCTGACAGAAGATCCAAGTGTATCCTCAAAGGAAATAAGAGAGTTTATTCTGAAGCCAAGTATGAGTGAAGATGGTCTGACAAGATGGATTCTGGTGGCCCCAAATAATATGCTCTAATAAGGTAACAGTTTCATGAAGTTTTGTAGACATAGAACAAAGACAAACATAAATTAAAACACTTTTGCAGGGCTGGAGAGATGGATCAGCAGTTAAAGCACATTCCTGCAATGCCTAAGGACCAGAGTTCAATTCCCCAGTACCCATATAAAGTCAGATGTACAAGGTGACACATGTGTCTGAAGTTCATTTGCAGTGGCTGGAGGCCCTGGCACACCCATTCTCTCTGTCTCTGTCAATCATCTATCTCTCTCCACTTGCAAATAAATAAATAAAAATATTTTTAGAACACTTTTGCAAGTACATTGGTGGGAACCTCAGGAGGGCAGGAATGTCTCTGCTGCAGGCTTCAGATTCTCTCACATGACATCAGTAACTATGGGGTTGGTCAAAGCTGGTGGGATGTTTGTTAGATTAATATATCCCAACAGGTTTTATGAAATAGTGACAAGGATGATAAACTAGGCACAAAGTTAGGTGGTGAATAACAATGAAAGTGGGTAAGGCTAACCCAAACTTATTTAACTTTGGATCACCAACATTCCATGGCTCCACAGTCACAAATATCTTCTCAGAATCTCACATTCTTGGATGATCGTTAGTGTAGGTGTCATTTTTTGTCCTTAGAATGTCAATTCACACTTATTTTATTCTTTTAACATCAATTCAACTCAACTTATTTCCTAGGTATAATTCTATGTGGGTATGCATGCACACAAGTACACATATGTTCATCTATATGTGAACACATGCATATCTCACACTGACTAAATGAAGCATTAATGTCATTGGGATCAGAAATGACACCTACTGCTTGTCTGCAAAACCTAAGGACCTGGGTTGGATTCCCCAGTACCCATGTAAAGCCTTTAGTCCCAGAACTCAGGAGGCAGACATAAGAGGATCACTGTGAGTTTGAGACTAGCTTGAGAATACATACTGAATTCCAGGTCAGCCTGGGCTAGAATGAGACCCTACCTCGAACAACCAACATACATATACATGTATATGTTTAAAAATGATGCCTTCACAACTCCTGTAAGTCCCTCAATAACTTGTTTAATGTCTTTTAAGCTGTAGATTAAAAGCATGCTACTGGGCTGGAAAGATAGGTTAGCAGCAAAGCCAAAGGACCTGGGTTCGATTTCCCAGGACCCATGTAAAAAAAGATGCACAGGTGGTGCATATGTCTGGAGTTTGTTTGTAGCAGCTAGCAGCCCTGGTGCACCCATTCTCTCTCACTGTCTCTCTCTCTCTCTCTCTCTCTCTCTCTCTCTCTTCTCTCTTACTCTCTCTCCCTCTTTTTCTGTCTCAAATAAACAAATAAAATTAAGAAAATATTTAAATACCATGCTACCATTTTCTATCATTTCCATATAGGTAGTCCTAATCATTCCTTCAGCTGGATGGTGGTCTCACACAGGCTCAAGACACTGGCATGAACTTCCAAATCAGGCACAGTTATGGAAGGCATATTTATTGAAACTTACAGATCCAGGAGAAGTTCCATCATGGTGGAAGAAGATGGCCCCCTTTCACAGGTCCATGCAGAGGGAGAAAAAGCCACAAGTCACCACCAAAGAGCAAACAAGAACATTTCTCAAACTCCAGGAAAAGTTCAGGCACTTGGCATATCTTTTATGGAAAAATATTTTTATTATTTGAGAGAGAGAAAGAATGCACATTCCAAAACCTCCAATCACTGCAAATGGACTCCAGATGCATCTACCACCTTGTGCACCTGGGGAATCGAACCCCGGTCCTTTGGTTTAGTAGGCAAGCACCTTAACCTATAAGCCATTGCTCCAGCCCAGTTTGCATATCTTTAGGCTGGAATTCCAAATTCATCCCCACAACTTAGGGCTGGACCATAGGATCTGCCCACAGTGACACCTCCTCCAGCCAGTTGGCTATAGTTTCAAATTCCCCACTGCAATAAAATGCATTGGGGTCTTCCATTCAAACTATCATGTACACCTACACATATGTGCAGAAAAACACATAAATTTAGAACAAGTTCCACTCCCAATGTGATAACTAAATAATAATTATTCACTGAAACATCCCTAAAGATTTCTACAGTGAAACACACTTTGCATGACAACAAGATATTATAGTCAGTCAAATTCCAGTCTTCAAGTGGGACCTAGGCAGATTAAAATCAGTCTCATTTTTAAATTCATTGTACTATCTCTCTCTCTGTCTCTGTCTCTCTCTCTCTCAAATAAAAAATAAATATAAAAATATTTTTAAAGGCTGGTGAGAGGGCTGGAGAGATGGCTTGGCGGTTAAAGCACCTGCCTGCCAAGCCTAAGAACTCAGGTTCCCATCTCCAGGTCCCACGTTTAGCCAGATGCAAAAGGCGATGCAGGGTGCAATTCCACAGTTGCCCACAAGGGAGAGCACATGTCTGGAGTTCGTTCACAGTGGCTGAGAGGCCCCTGGCACGCCCATACCCTCTCTCTCTCTCTCTCTTTAGTTCTCTCTCTTCCTCTCTCTCAAATAATAATAAAAAAAGACTGGTATGATGCTTAGCAGTTAAGGTACTTGTCAGTGAAGCCTAAGGATCCAAGTTCAATTCCCCAGTACCCACATAAAGCCAGGTACACACAATGGCACATGTGTCTGGAGTTTATTTGCAGTGACTTGAGGCCCTGGAGTGTCCATTCTCTCTCTCTATTAAATTAATTAGTTAAAAATGGCTTCAATGACAAAAACTTGATGCCAAGGGCAGGAACCTGAATAGCTGAGCAAAAGTGGCAGAACCTTAGGAACTGAGATTACCAAGGCAGAAGCATGAAAGTGAAATATCAGTCTCTATCCCCTTACTATATTTTCCCAATATGAATTTTGGATGATGGGGTTGGAAAGATGCCTCAGCCATCAAGACACTTACTTGCAAATCCCGAGGACCTGGGTTTGATTCCTCAGTACCCATGTAAAGCCAGAATCACAAGGTATCATGTGCATCAGGAGTTCATCTGCAGTGGATGAAGGCCATGGTGTGTCCATTCTTTCTCTCTCTCTCTCTCATAAATAAATAAATAAATAAATAAATAAATAAATAAATAAATAAATAAATGTATGTTTCAAAATGAATTGAATGGTTAGTAGAAAATCAGACATTAATTTGCACTTATTCTCAGCCATCATGAAATTCAAGATTAATTTGAGAATATGGGATGGTTCTGGGACTGTATCTGCTTACCTGTCTTAATGTTATGTGTGTGTGTGTGTGTGTGTGTGTGTGTGTGTGTGTGTGGACAAACATGTGTGTTGTGCACCTTCTCATCTCTACATGTATCAGGGACCAGATGTCACTGTTAGGTGTTTGCCTCAGTGTCTCATTGACCTATTCTTTGAAATGGGGTCTCTCACTGAACCTGGAGCTCACAAATTAGGCTACAAGATCTGGCCAGTGAGCACAAGGAATCCTCCTGTCTTCAACTCCCCATCACTGGGAAGACAAGGGTGCACCACCCTGCCTGGCTTTTTACATGGGCATTGGGGCTTTGAACTCACATCCTCATGCTTGCATGGCAAGTGCTTTCCCATCTCTCCAACCACAATATGCCATTCACTTTTTTTGTTGTTTGTTTGAAGGTCTCGCTCTATCCCAGGCTGACATGGAATTCACTCTGTACTCTCAGGCTGGCCTCAAACTCATGGCAATGATCTTCCTAACTCTACCTCCCCAGTGCTGGGATTGAAGGTGGGAGCACCACCATGCCCAGCTGGCCAGTCACTTTTAATACCATGTCTTGTAGAAGACTTTGGCTCATCCATAGCCTGATTTCCATTTGGGAGTTCTTTCTTTGGCCAACCTTACTAGGTGAGAGAGATCTTTCCAGATATCTCTCCTGGTGACATGGGGTAGAACAAGAGATCACCACAGTGGTACACACAATCTATTATTGGAAACACTGGATGTCCTGTCATTTGGCAGATCAGTCATGTAAACATAACAACATGTATGGACATCACCTCCATGACTGTGAAATCTACAGCCTGCATGCAGATTCCTGCAAGTGTGATTTCTCGCACAAATTCAGATTCACGTGAGCAGACTTCACCACCCCAAGGAAATATTTCAGATCCAGGGAGTTCACATGAAATAAACCCTCATGTATAAGGATAAAAGCAGGGACTAGAGAGATGGCTCAGTGTTTAAGGTGCTTGCCTGCAAAGCCAAAGGACCCAGGTTCCAGTCCCCAGGACCCACAGAAAGTCAGATACACAAGTTTGTGCATATGTCTGATGTTCATTTGCAGTGGGAGGTGGCCCTGGCATACCCATCCTCTCTGTCTCTCTATCTGCCTCTTTCTCTCTCAAGTAAAGTGAAAAAGGAAAAAAAAAAGCCATCGACTCTTAATAACTTACTTGTGGTGCAACATCTCATCTAAAAGTGGGTTTATAGCTAATTGAACCCTTGGGATGTTTTGAAATTAATAAAGGATAATGCTGAACTGCCAGGTAGGAAACTGCAGAAGCTCTGCCTTGTTCAAAATTATCTGGGAGAGCTGGAGATATTGAGCAGTGGTTAGGGTGATTGCCTGCAAAGATGAATTATTGGGGTTTCATTCCCCAGTACCCATCTAAACCCAGATGTGTAAGGTGGTGCATGCATTGGGATTTTGTTTGCAGCAGCTACAGTCACTGATGTGCTATCATCTATCTATCTATCTATCTATCTATCTATCTATCTATCTATCTATCTATCTATCTATCTATCTATCATCTATCTATCTCTTCTATGCTTGGAAATAAAACAATCTTTTTAAAAATTATCTGGGATCTGTAGAGGTGGCTTAGTGGTTAAGTTGCTTGCCTGTGAAGCCTAAGCATCCATGCTCAATTCTCCAGCTATCATGTAAACCAGATGCACAAAGGGAAGGCAAGCACAAGGTTACATAGGCCCACTAGGTGGCACAGCATCTGCAGTTCTATTGCAGTGGCTGAGGGTTTGGCATGCAAGTTCTCTCTCTTTCCCTCTCTCTGTCTCTTGAATAAAAAACAAATTAATTAAAAACAAATAAAAAAGTGCCTCCACTTGAGGTTCCTTTTCTCTGAGCCAACCCTCCCAGGTGATAGAGATCTTTGCAGACATCTCTCCTGGTAAACTGGGATGTAAGAAGAGATCACCACAGCAGTGACCACAAGTTACTATTGGAAACACTTGGTGTCCTGTCATTTGGTTGACCAATCATGTAGCCACAACAGCCTTTATGGACACTGTTGCAGTCATTTTCATGTCACTGGCAGAAATAACCCAACCAAGAGCAGCTTCTGGGGATAAAAGGGTTTAGTTGGCTGAAAGACTTGAGGGGAATCTCCATGATGGCAAAGGAGAATGATGGAATGAGCAGAGGGAGGAAATCAACTCCTGGCCAGTATCAGATGGACAACAGCATCAGGAGAGTGTGCCAAACACTCACAAGAGGAAGCTGACTATAACACCCATGAGCCCACTCCCAACAACACACCTCCACCAGCAGGGCTCCAATTCCCATATTGCCAGTAGCTGGTGACCTAGCTCAGGACACATGAGTTTATGGGGGACACCTGAATCAAACCACCACAGATGTCATCTTCAAGACCAAAGAAGCTATAGCCTCCTGAATGATATGTTATTTCTCTTCCAAATTTAAAGTCATCTAATGTCTACATTAATACTTCACTGTGAATTCATATTTATTTAAATTAAAAACACACAAGATCTGGAGAGATAGCTCAGCAGATAGAGCACTTGCATGTGCAACCTAAGGACCCTTGTTCCATTCTCCAGGTCCCACATAAGCCAGACTCACAAAGGTGAGGCACATGCAAGGTCTCACATGCCCACTAGGTGGTTTGAGCACTTGGAGTTCGATTGTAAAGGCTGAGGCCCTGGCACACCAATTCTCTCTGTGTGTCTCCCTCTCTCTCACTCTCTCAAAAATAATAAAACAAAAAACAAAACACAAGAAGACACAGTTAATCTGAAATACATTTGGAATTCAGCAAATTGATATAAGAAGAGAGATTCCAGATGTTATTTATTTATTTATTTATTTATTTATTTATTTATTTATTTATTTAGTAGTGTCTTGTTCCAGGCCAGGCAGAACTGGAATTCACTATGTAGTCTCAGGCTGGCCTCAAACTCACAGCCATCCCCTATCTCTGCTTCCCAAGTGATGTGATTTAAGGCATGCTGTGCTACCACCCCCAGCTCAGGTATTAAATTTTAATTGACTCACCACAAGATGTGATTGCTAGTTACATTCTGAAAATCTATGCAGGCCACTGGTAACCCTATAGCATCTGAACCCATACCTACCTTGCTCCCTTTGTCCCAAATGCAAGGGAAAATATAACAAGAATTTCAATATTGTATATGTTACTGTACTTTTCCAAACAGAAGGAAAAAGATCCAATGTTAGGCTGGATTTGTGTCTCTCCCAAGGTTTCTCTGGTTGAACCAGTAATCAACATTGTGTTTTTTAATCCAAAGATGGTTTTGAAGAGGGGGAAATTTAAAAAGAAATCATTTATTTATTTATTTGACAGAGAGAGAATGGATATGCTAGGGCCTCTAACCACTGTAAACGAACTCCACATGCATGTGCTACCTTGTCCACCTGGCTTACATAGGTCCTGGGGAAACAAACCTGGGTCCTTAAGCTTCAAAGTTCAGGGTCTTAACTGTTCCAGGCCTGGGGGGGGGCAGATGTTTTGTAATGTGATCAGCAGGAGATAAAATTCCATCAAGGTGGTATCCTAGTAGATTTATAAGCATGGGGAGAAAAGATAACATGCAAATGCTGTATTGTCTTGCACCATGTTATTCATGGATGTGAGGTGATTAAGAGCTTATTAAGAGCTATTCTTTCACTGTTGTCCATTCTTTTTAACCCAATTAAATCCTTGGCCATAATAATAATTCCATTTCCCCATGTTTAATATCCCTTAAACAAGCCTGGGACATGGCATGTTCTCATTTCATGGAACTAACCTAGGCTGCACAACTTGAGAATGGTAGAGGGTACTCACTCACTCATAACATCTCCACCCAAGAAAATTTCATCTGACATGTTCTCCACCAAGTAGACATCTACGCCAAAAGGGAAGGGGTGGGCACCATTTTCAGACTTAAGTTTCCACAGTGACCCTCCAGGCCAATGAAGTAAAAAATGATTTGAATAAAATTTGTGTGTGTGTGTGTGTGTGTGTGTGTGTGTGTGAGAGAGAGAGAGAGAGAGAGAGAGATTTTCTCTGGGTTAATTAGGTCATTATGGAAGCAAGCTAAATTGGTAATAAGAAGATGCTAATTTTCAAATGACTTGTATGGACTTCTGAGCAAAAATTCTGTGTATGAGCTGGAACATTGCTCAATGGTTAAGGCACCTGCCTTCAACACCTAATGGCCCAGGTTCAATTCCCCAGGACCCACATAACACAAATGCACAAGGTAATACATGCATCTGGAGTTCATTTGTGGCAGCTGGAGGCCCTGGCACACCCATTATCTCTCTTCCATCCCTCTCTCCCATGTCTTTCTGTCTCTGTCTTTCTTCCTCTGCTTGAAAATAAATTTAAAATTTCAAAAAAACTAGTTATACATGGTGGCACACACACACTCAGGAGCTAGAGGTCAGAGGATCAGCCATGAGTTTGAGGCCAGCCTGAGACTACATAGTGAATTACAGGTCAGCCAGGGTTAGTGCAAGACACTACCTCAGAAAGAAAACAACAACAATAAGAAATTTTGTGTATGAGAAAGAAAAGGAGAGGGAGAGTTTTTATAAATTACATTAAGTTTTACCAGCCCATTTCCAGTGGTGCTGCCCATTTGTGGCCATTTTCCTCTTGACTTCTATTGACATAACAAACTAAGAGCTTTCTGGGAAAACTGATCACCTGTGGTACTAAGCAGCTGACTTCTCAAATTTAACTAAGCAAGAGAGGAGACATCATGTCCATCACAGAGGAAGGAGATCTATCATTTCAAACACAGATTTGAGCTTAAGATCACATATTGCGGGGCTAGCTACAATCATCAATGGTGTATGGATAAATGGTGCTTTTATTTTTTATGTAACTTTTTTTTTTTTTGTTTTTTTGAAGTAGGGTCACACTTTAACCCAGGCTGAAATGAAATTCACTATGTAGACTCAGGTTGGCCTTGAACTCACAGTGATCCTCCTACCCTTGCCTCCTGAGTGCTGGGATTAAAGGTATCCACCACCAGGTCCAGGTATAAATGCTTTTATAAATTCCTATATTCTGAACTGGGGTAGATGGATGGCTCAGTTGTTAAAGGCATGTCATGGCAAAGCCTGCAGACCTGGGATTCATTTACCCAGAACCCACATAAAGCCAGATATATGAAAAAAATGTTGCATGTATCTGGAGTTTGCTTGCACACACAAGAGGCCCTGACATGCCTACATTAATGTTGTCTGTTTCTCTCAAATAAATAAATGAAATTTTGTACAAAATAACTCCACATGTATTCTCATTTAATAACAGACTGGTCAACATCTGGTACAAAGGGGAGAAATCTAAAATCAGGTAGCTGTCATCTGCAGAGAACAAGTCCAGGTTGTCGTGGCCAATACCTTTTTACCAACACTGAATCCTGACAGATGCAGGAGGTTGGGGACCAATTTTTCATGAAAGGAAGTCTGGCTTTCAAGAAACAGATCCCTGAAGCCAGACATGGTGGCACATTCCTTTCTTCCCAGCACTTGGGAGGTAGAGGTAGTAGGATTGTGGTCATGAGTTCGAGGCCACCCTGAGATTACACAGTGAATTCCAGGTGAGCCTGGGTACAGTGAGACCTTACCTTGAAAACCCAAAATAAAGAAATAAGCAAATAAATAAAAGAAAAGCATCCTTGGCTATGGTATGAATTTTTGTATTTGAATATTGTGTCCCAAGGGTTGTCAGAGAAAGGTGACAGAGCTTTGGCATACACAGAGATCATCACCCAAAGGCAGCACTTAGCACCACAAAACACAGGGCAGGAGAAGTTCACTGAGACAACTGCATTCTATTCAGCCTCATAGAAAGTTCCAGAAACAGAGAAATTGGGGCATTTAAGCTATTGACCAAGTACAAAGGACTGCCTCTAGAATGGGTCAATACATGCCACACAAAATTGATTGTGACTTTGGTTTTTTAAAAAAGGAGAGAAATAAACATAACAAACAGGAAATGGGAAGACTGAAGATGTATCATGTTGGGCTTTTTAAAAAAATATTTTATTGTTATTAATTTATTTGAGAGAAAGAGGCAGAGAGAAGGAGGGGATGGGGAGAATGGTGTGTCAGAATCTCTAGGCACTGCAAACAAACTCCAGATGCATGCACCACCTTGTGAATCTGGCTCATGCAGGTTCTGGGGAATTGAACCTGTGTCCTTTGGCTTTGCAAGCAAGCACCATAAACATTAAGCCATCTCTCCAGCCCATGATGTCATTTTAAGGGATGAATTTGTCCTGTCCTCCCTCCCCATGGAGAGTATATCACTTAAGAAAAAACAGAGAAGTTTGCTACTTCTAACTCAGAAAATGTTACAGGTGTTTTAAAATTGCTAAATGTAGGTGAAGGGACTATTTGGTTGTTTATTTTTGCACTGCTGTGGACTTTGTACACTCTAGGCAAGCATTGTGACACTGACTACCACTTCTTTTGAAAATTCTTTTTATGTATTTCCGTGTGTGTGTGTGTGTGTGTGTAGGTTGACAGGAATCTATTACAACTGCAATCAGATGCATCTCCAGCTTCTTGTGGGTGGCTGAGGAATCGAACCCAGACTGGACATGTTTAAAAAACAAAGAGTAGAGCTGGAGAGATGACTCAATGGTTAAGGAATTTAATGGCAAAGCCTGAGGACCCAATTTCAATTCCCCACGTCCCACGTAAAGCCAGATGCACAAAGTGGTGCATGCATCTGGAGTTCATCTACAGTGGCTAGAGGCCCTGGTGTGCCCATTCTCTCTCTCCCTCTCTCTCAGCCTCTCTCTCTTTCTCTCCCTCTCTCTGTATCTCTCTCCTTACAAATAAATAAATATTTTTAAGTGTTTTTAACCAGTGAGCAATCTCCCCAAGCCCTTAGAAGCTGGTAAAAGGCTATAAGGGAGGGAGGAGAGGGAAGGACTTAAGTGTATGGTATTGTACATGTGTAAGTAGAAGAACAGATTACAGGGAGGGGAAAGGCCTAAGCAGGGCCATGAGAAGAGAATGCATAAAAGAAGGGCAGGGTGAGGGTCAATCAAAATTCAAGATAGTCTGAATAAGACTTATATAAACCTACTTTTTTGAATAATGGCACATCCAGAAGCTATAGACTGTTACTAGAAAATGGCAGTGCCTGGGGTGGGATACCTTCCAGTGAGTTGTTGGCAAAGGAGGTCCTTGTAGCCTCCAAAACATGAAAGGCTATTGCCAAGGCCCTTGGTTTCCCTTGAGAAACAGGTGGTAAGACCCTATTGCTGAAGACATCTCTTGCCTGAGAGGCAAGGTCACTGAGAAAGCAAGCTGGTGCTGAGCAGAAAACCTTCTTCCTATAGACCAGCCAGCTGAAAACTGGAAAAAGCTGCACTGCATGCAGCCGTATGGGAGACAGAAATCATCAGCAGTGAAAACAGTGGATACTTGAAAACTCAAGTTTGGCCAGACAGGCCCAATGACTGAACGGGTGCAATAGTGGCATGTCTACTGTTGGAGTAACCAGCTGCTCCCTAATTGGACTGAAGGCCCTCTCTATGGGAGGGAATACATGCCTGGTACTGAAAAACCTAAGCAAAAGTCTGTGGCAGGGGAGGTCATGAGACTTAGGGGTATAAAGCCTGCTCTTGTCTGGCTAAATGTATATGTTATTCCCACCAAGCTGCCCTGAAAGCACTACACTTAATGTTCATATTCACATATTAATGCTACTCTCACTTCTGGCTAGAGAAGTGTAGCAGACAGCTTCAGGTTCGCTGAGATGAACTTTTAGACCAGGCACAGTTATGGAGGAAGGGATATTATTTATTGAAGCTTACAGATCCAGGGGAAGTTCCATAATGCAGGAGAAGTGGCCTGCTCTCACAGGACCAGGCAAGAGAGCAAAAGCCCCCAGCCACACAGCACACAAAGCAAAACTACTGCCAAAAAAGTCACAGCACACTTTAGGAACTCCTACTGGGCACACTTTGCATATCTTTACAATGGAATCTCAAACCCACCATTAACACCTTAAGACCAGCCCCCAGTGACATTGCCTCTAGGAAGGTGATTATAGATGCAAACTATAAAGTAATAAAACATTGAATATATTGGGGCCATATATTCAAACTACCACATTCCGCCCCTGGCCCCCAATAGATTTATAACTATTACACATTGTAAATTGTATTTAGTCCAATTTTAAAGGTTTTTAGAGTTTTGATCAACTTAAGATAGTGAGTCCTGTAAAATCAAACAAGTTAAATACTTTCAACATGTAAAGGCACAGAGTAAACATTTTTAACTGGTATAAGGCATAGCAAGGAGAGACTAGAACAATGCAAATTCAGCCACCATCAGCAGTCATCAAACTTCTGTAGTTCAAGTTTAATATAACCAGAGACTGACAGTCTCCAGGTTTTTCAATTCCGCCCCTCCAGCTGGGCAGAGTTGTCAAGGAAAACTTTGATCCCAGGCCAACACTGCACTACATGGGAGTTTTTGTATAGTCCTGGTATATCCAAAACATCTTTAGGTCTCCATGAAAACCACGGTCCATCTTTTAAAGGCTCTTTCAGCCTATTTTTGAGGGTCTTTTTGCCCTGCCTCATGCCGCATCTCAGCAGTGGCTCCTGGAACCGTGTAATTTATGACCATTTTATGTATTTTTCATGTTTTCCAAATTAATACCAGGTGTGCAGGACACAGCCATATTCTTAATCTAGGGACAAAATAAATCATAGCCTTGAAAAGTAGGTTCCTTCTCCAGTCAGCTCTTTTCAAGAATTTGCATTTTTAACAGTCTTTCCTCAGGCATCCTCTCCATTGTTTTAATGTAAATTAGTCAGGCCACCTTCCTTCCACCTTTCTTAAGATTGCTAATATGTCCACAATAGCAGCTAAACCAGTCTCAATGTCTCTACTTTTAACTTGTTTTAGGTTTTTTAACTTAAAATCTTAAAATCTCAGTCCGATATCTTTAGCCAAGCACATCAGTCCATTACAAATTTAAGTTTGATCAAACACTCTGGGCCTGGATAGTGGAACGTAGCCATCCCTTATGCCAGTAGCCCAGTTCCAACAAAGTCCTCTGCCGTCTTTCCTTTCCCTTAGAAAGCTCATAAGCCAAGCCTTGAAGTTCAATACTGTCTGCACTTAGCATTCTCAAACTCTCATCAGAATAGTCCATAAAACTTAGCTTACCACTCCAGAAGGCATCTTCAGTTGTTAGCACCAAGTCCATGCCCATTCCTCCAAAACAAAAGTTTCAAAAGACAAATATCCACATGGTCAGGTTCATCTCACCCCACTTCAGGTACCACTTTACTGTATTAGACAGCTTCAGGTTCGCTGAGATGAACTTTTAGACCAGGCACAGTTATGGAGGAAGGGATATTATTTATTGAAGCTTACAGATCCAGGAAAAGTTCCATAATGGCAAGAAAAGCAGCCTGCTCTCACAGGACCAGGCAAAAGAGCAAAAGCCCCCAGCCACACAGCACACAGAGCAAAACTACTGCCAAAAAAGTCACAGCACACTTTAGGAACTCCTACTGGGCACACTTTGCATATCTTTACAATGGAATCTCAAACCCACCATTAATTCCTTAAAACCAGCCCCCAGTGACATTGCCTCTAGGAAGGTGATTATAGATGCAAACTATAAAATAATAAAACATTGAATATATTGGGGGCCATATATTCAAACTACCACAAGAAGCTTCTCTTTTCAGATGGCGATGACCACTGGGATGACCCAAAAGGCAATATAGTTCTGAGAAGAAGGGACAGAGGAGTGTCCATCACTGAAACATCTCTGTCACACCCTCCAAGACTCAGGGTCCACTGCAGAAGAGGGGGCCAGAAAGAATGTAAGAGCCAAAGGAAGGGTACAATTCCTTACAATGCAACTGTGCGGACAGAAATTGGCCTCAATACCCATGAACTTGCAGTGCCTAGCAATACCTTCACAAGACCCTCATAATAGGAGAAAAAGATGATGACATCAAATTAAAAAAGAGACTAATGGGGTGGGGAGAATTGAGTTCTGAAGGGGAATGGGGGAGGGGAGGGAAATATGGTATTTTGTCTGTAAGTATAAAAGTTGTTTAAAAAAATTTTTTTAATTCTCATTTCAAGGTTGGAGGGATGGTTTAGCCATTAAAGCACTTGCCTATGAAGCCTAAGATCTCATGTTTTTATCTCCATGTTCCAGTGCACAAGTTTGTACATGGGCACAAGGGACACATGCATCTGGAGTTCATTCACAGTAGGCTGAAGGTCCTGGTGCACCCATTCTCCCTCTCTCTCAAAATAAAAAATAATAAAATCATTTCAAAAAAATTCATTAGTTTATTTGCATGCATGTACGTGATGGATGCTGCAAATTGTCTTATCATTATAAATGAACAGATGCTTGCATCACCTTTTGCATCTGGCTTACATGGGTAACTGGGATTTAAACTTGAGCCAGCAACCTATGCAAGCAAGCAGCTTTAACTACTGAGTCATTTCTCCAGCCCCATAAAATTTGAAATTAATAGTTATAATGCATGCTATACTTTAGGATAGAATCTATAGTTAAAAAGAGAAAGAGAGAGGCCGAGTGTGGTGGCACATGCCTTTAATACCAGCACTTGGGAGGCAGAGGCAGGAGAATGGCTGTGAGTTCAAGGCCACCCTGAGACTACATAGTGAATTCCAGGTCAGCCTGAGCCAGAGTGAGACCCTACCTTGAAAAACCAAAACCAAAGAGAGAGAGAGAGAGAGAGAGAGAGAGAGAAGGGGCTGGATGGCTTAACTAAGATGGCATAGTGGTTAAGACGCTTGCCTGTGAAGCCTAAGGACCCAGGTTCAATTCCACAGAATCCATGTAAGCCAGTTGCATAAGGTGATAAATGCACACAAGATCACACATGCACACAAAGCATGCACACAAAGTGGTGCATGCATCTGGAGTTTGACTGCAGTGGCTAGATGCCCTAGTATGCCTATCTCTTTCTATCCCTGTCTCTCTCATTAAAAAAAAAAATAGGGCTGGAGATATGGCTGCATAAACATGAGGACCAAGGTTTGATCCCAAGTGCCCACATTAAAGCCAGAAGTGGCCACAAATGTCTGTATCTTCAGAGGGGCAGAGAGGAGAATTTCTAGTCAGCCAGACTGAGCTAAAAAAGGCAGCTCTAAGCTCAGTGAAACACTCCATTTCAATGAGATAACCTGGAGGAGTGATAGAGGAGGAACCAGATGTTCTCCTCTGCACACGTGCACACACACAGGAATTCATTACATTCTTTCAGTGTTTTGTCCTACATAAAAATGTAAATTAAAGCAAATCCTCTACAGGGTGTGGTGACACAGACCTGTAAACTCAGCACTGGAGGATCAGGAGTTTAAGGTCACCTTCAGCTACAAAGTTCAAGGCCAGCCTGGGATGAATGAGACCTTGTCTCAAAACAAACAATAGCAATCAAATAAAACAATAAAAAATACTACCAGGTATAGTGGCACCCATCTTTTATCACAACATTCAACAGTTGGGGGCTGAGTTAGAAATATCTGAGTGCAAGGCCAGCCTAAGCTACATAACAAAACTCTGTCTTAGGAGAGAGAAAAAAAAAAAACCCTTAAATGTGTTTAATCCATTTATTCCTATAGTCCAATGTTGTGTTTAGTTAAATTAATTAATTACTAAGTAAGCTTTTATCATATTTACATATAGTTCCTTTAATCTGTTTTTCTATGATTTAACCAAAGTCTCCTGTACTCATGAATGTTCTAAATGTGTACTATTACTGGCTGACCCTGTGAAGAATAGTGCCACTAGAGCAGAGTAGATGGAAATAAGTTTTAAAATTTTTAAGTCATTTCACCATTCTCAAAATCATTTTTCTTTCTTTTTTTGTTTTTTTCAAAGTAGGTTTTGCTCTAGCCCAGGATGACCTGGAACTCACTATCTAGCCTCAGGGTGGCCTCAAACTCATAGCAATCTTCCTACCTCTGCCTGCAGAGTGCTGGGAGTAAAGGTGTGTGCCACCATGCCCAACTTGAGATCATTTTTTTTAAAAAGAGCCTTATTTCATTCATTCATTCATTCATTCATTCATTCATTCATTCATTCAAGACAGACAGACAGACATTGGGCATGCCAGGGCCTTCTGTCACTGAAAAAGTACTCCAAGTGTATTTGCCACCTTGTACACCTGGCTTACTCAGGTCCTGGGAATCAAACCTGGGTTATTTGGCTTTGCAGGCAAGCACCATAACTGCTAAGCCATCTCTTCAGCCCAAGATCATTTCTTTTAACCAATGAAGTGTGTGATGTTTTCCTCTCTATAATGAAATTTTTTTCTAGTTTCAAGATTTGTTATGAATGTTAGATTTTTATGCATTTATATTTGTAAATGAAGGAATGCAGATCATTAATTTTATGATATTTCTTACATATGTCGTACCTATCTAATTATTAATGAACGCCAAGTAAATAAAGGGATCCTCTGTTACTTATGAAAAAACTATATTTCATAGCATGCAAAGTCCTGGATGGCTGATAAGTAAAACAGGTGTGGTCAAGGCAGCCCAGGCCAAGGAAACAAGCAGAGCAGTGTGCAGAGCAAAAGCATGCTCCTTCTCAGTACAGTGATGTAGTCTTTGCAAGAAAACTGGAAGTAAGTCACTATCACTGGGTTTCACGACACACACCTTTAGTCCCAACACTCGGAGGACAGAGGTAGGAGGAGCACTGTGAGTTCAAGGCCAGCCAGAGACCACATAGTGAATGACAGGTCAGCATGGGCTAGAGTGAAACCCTACACCTCAACACATTCCCACCAGAAAAAGCCACTATCAATTAATCAGCAACAAAACCTTTTGGCTAAAATAACTAACATTGCTTAAAGCAGAACACAAAATCTACATATCCTACAAAAGTTTTAAAGTCAAAAATACCAGTCTTTCTGAGTGTGATGGCCCTTGGAAAGTGGAGGATCAGGAATTCAGGGTCATCCTTGATGACATAGAAAGTTTAAGGCCAGCCTAGGCTACATAAGGCCATGCCTTCTAAAATGAGGGGAGAGCGGGCTGGCTCAGGGTTTACAAGCACTTTCTTTGTAGACATGGGAGTTGGAGAAGGCCTGAGACACCACTACAGTCAGAATCCTATGACCCGGCTAGACCTGGGATATCCACAACTATAAACCTAGTCTGGCAGGGGGAAAGAGATTCAAGACTCACTAGAGCACAGGCAAAAATGGTATGCTCCAGCATCAGTAAGAGACTGGCTAAAATTAGAACAGGCAGATGGACAAGGACACCCAACATTCAGTTCCAGAAACTGCAGGCATGTATACTCCACCACAGCCAAACAAATGGGACACCACGAGGGCGCATTGAAAACCACCTTCATGTTTTCTCTCATACGTGGTATCTAGATTTGAGTGTGTATGTGTGTGGGGGGCGGATAATAAACATAAAAAGGGGACCATAAGAGAAGACACAGAGATCTTAACTAAGCTGGGGGAGAGAAGACAATGGAATACTTTTGACATGAAAACAGAAACAACTATTTAGAGAGGGGAAGAGAATCAGAAAACAGGGTTCAGCGGAATAGAAGATAGTGAAGGAAGAGGATGAATAAAAATAAAAGAAAATTAAACTATAGAAAAATTCAATTTGTTAACTAAATTTCTTAATGAAAAATTTTAAAATGTATGTTAATGGCTTTAATTATCTAAAACTTCAGTATCATAAAGAATACTGTGTAATGCCAGAATCAATTTTGTTTTCACTACACAAACACCAGAATATGAGAAGCAAACAGATAAACATGGCACTTGTATTTTTATCATTTTTCATTAATTGTCCAAATATTGTATTTTATTATGACATTTTCATATGTGTATATAATGTACTTTGATCATATTCTCACACATGTGCATGCACGCACACACACACAACTCTCTTTTTCCAAAACAGTGTTCCCTGTTGCGTTTAAAAATATTTTTATTTATATATTTGCAAGGGGAGGAGAGAGAGAGAAAATGGGCACACAGGACCTCTTGCCACTGCAGACACACTCCAGACACATGTATCACTCTGTGCTTCTGGCTTACGTGGGTACTGGGGAATCAAACTCGGGCTATCAGGCCTTGCAAGCAAGTGCCTTAACTGCTGGGCCATCTCTCCACTGCCCATCTTAATTTATGTTATATATATTTTAATCTAGATTCAGCATATGAGAAAAAACATGTGATATTTTTCTGCTCTGGCTTATTTCACTTAACACTAACTGATATCCAGTTTTATCCATTGTCCTGAAAATTACATAATTTTACTCTTTTTGTAACCAAGTGAAACCACATTGTGTATATGGCTATTTTCATTTATCTGCTGCTAGACACCTAGGCTGATCCAAAACTTAGCTATGGACAACAGTGGAATGATGACATGAATGCACAGGCATCTCTACTATACACTGTCATGGACTCCTTTGGGCATATATCCAGGAGTGGTACAGCCGGTTCATATAGCAGATACATTTTGTGCTTTCCACGGAACCTCCATACTGATTCCCATAATGTCTCAACTAATTTACTAACAGCAGTGAATAAGGGCTCTCTAACTATCTTCTCCACACCCTCCCCAGCATTTGTTGGTGTTTTGATAACCACCAGTCTGATTCTGTTGAAATAGAATCTCCCTATAATTTTAGAGTTACATTTTCCTAATGGTTAATATCATTGAACATATTTTCATGTATTTATTTGTCATTTGTACTTCTTCATGGAACTGTTCATTTGTACATTTCAATTGATTTTGGTGTCTAGTTTTTTGTTTTAATTGGATATATATGCTGAATATAAAGACCCTGTCATATAAAAAGCTGGCAAAAATTTTCTCCCATTCTGCAGGATGCCTCTTCACTCTAGTACTTGTTTCCTTCGCTGTGCAGATTCTGGTTGCATTCAGTGCAATTTGTTATGATTTCCTGCACTATTAAAAGTCTCTTCAGAAAACTCCTTGCCTATGCTTATATTGCAAAATGTTTTCCCTACATTTTCCTCTAGCAGTTTCAAATGTTCAACTCTTACATTAATGGATTTGATCCATTTTTTTTTCTTGTTTTTCAAGGTAGGGTCTCACTCGAGCCCATACTGACCTGCAATTCATTATTGTAGTCTCAGTGTGGCCTTGAACTCACAATAATACTCCTACCTCTGCCTCCTGAGCGCTGGGATTAAAGATGTATACCACCAGGCCTATCTCTTAATCTATCTTTAATTGATTTGCACACAGAGATCTGGTTTCATTTTTCTTCATGTAGAGAACCAGTTTTTACAGTACTATTTGTTAAATAAGCCGTCTCTTCTCTTACGTATGTTTTGGGGATGTTTACTAAAAAGCAGGTGAATGTCGCTGCATGAGTTTATTTCTGGGTCCTTTATTGTATTCCACTGGTGTCTGTGCTTGGTTTTTTTTGGCACTATTAGGTTTGTTTTGTTATATATCACCAAGCACAATGTGAAATTAGGTATTGTGACACCTCCAGCATCAGAATGTGGCTCTTGAGGCTCACTAGGTTCAAAGCTCAGCTCTAAATTTGACTCTCCAGGTAAGTGATCAAGATTTTATTTGACTCTACAGGAAAATTTTGATACATTAGAAAACTCTATTTACTATTAGTTACATTCTACCCAATCATTTATAGCTATGGTTGTCAAGAGTTAGCCACAATATAATATACTCAATTAAACATAAATATCAGATAAGCAATGAATAATATTTTCACAGAACACACTTATACTAAAATACTATGTGTTATTCATCTGAAATGCAAATTAAACTGTACACTCATATTTCATCTGGCAATGCTATAATGCTTCTGCTAATACTACCTGCTATTTTTCTTTCTTCCACTTAGTAAACACACCCAAACAATAGTCTCATAAATCATGATTTAGGCAATCTGGCATGTAATTACACAATCAGCTGGCAGCCTGTATAAAGGACTATAATGGATTTAATAGGATTCCTAACTTTTGAAAGAAACTAGTAACTATTTATGAGATTGGTATAGGACAGTTAAAGACACTGTTTCCATCTGCTTGTAATATGCTCCAGAAGAGACATAAAAATTACATTTTTGCAATGGAATTCTATTCAGTGGTAATGAAAATGAAATTATGAAAATTGCAGGGAAATGGATGGATCTGAAAAGGATTATACAAAGTGAGATAACCCAGGCCCAGAAAGCCAAATGTTGCATTTTCTATCTTATATGTTTGTGTGTCAGAGTAAAAATTGGTAACAGAGGCCAGTAAGCTAGAAAAGGGCTCTAAAGGAGGGAGGAGAGGAATGGATTTAAGGGGATGGTATTGTATATATGTAAGTAGATAAACTGATTACTGTGGGTGTAATGGCCTAAGTGAGGTCAGGGGAAGAGACTGAGTAAAAGAAGTGTTGGGGGAGAGTTAATCAAACTTCACGATATTGTGAATAAGCATTATGATAACCTACTTTTTTTGGATAATGGTACACCCAGAAGCCATAGACTATTATTAGAAAAATTTCAATGTCAAGGATGGGATACCTTCTAATGAGTTGTTGGCAAGGGAAGTCCCTGATACCCCAAAACATAACAGGCCCAAGACTCTTGATTTCTTACCAGGAATATATGATAAGGCCCTATTGCTGAAGACTCCACATGTCTGGGCTGCAAGGTCATGGAGAAATCAAACTGGGGCTGAGCTGAAAACCTCCTTCCTATAGACCAGCTGACAGAAAGCTGGAAAAAGCTACAATGCATGCAGGCCTGTGAGAAATAGAAGCCACCAGTGGTAAAAACAGTGGACACTGCAAGCCATAAATTTGGCCATCCAGGCCAAATGAAGCAACAAGTGCAATAGTAGCATGTCTATTATGGGGGAAACCAACTGTTCTCTAATTGGACTGGAGGCCCGTTCTATGGGAGGGAATACATGCTTGGTACTGAAAATCTAATCAAAAGACTATGGTGGGGGAGGAGTGTAACACCTGCTCTTGTCTGACTAAATTTATATATTATACCCACCAAACTGCTCTGTAAGTGCTTTACTTAACATATTAATGCTACTCTCACTTTGGTTAGAAAAGCTTCTCTTTTCAAATGGAGGTGACCACTGGAATGACCCAAAAGGCATCATAGTGCTGAGAATATGTGACAGAGCAGTTTTCAGCACTGAAACATCTCTATCAAACCTTCCAAGGCTCAGGGTCCATTGCAGAAGAGGTAGCAGAAAGAATGTAATATCTGATGGAAGGGTAAGACTGCTTACAATGCAATTTTCCAGGCAGAAATTGGCTTCAATATCCAAGACCTAGAAGTGCCTAGAACTACCATTCAAGATCCTTATAATAGGAGAAAAAGATGATGACATCAAAATAAAAGAGAAACTAATGGAGAGAGGGAGGTTGATGAAGCAGCCTGACTCCATCTTAGAGTTAGGAGCCATTTTGTTATTAAATCAAGATAAGTTTCATTTCTGCTTACTATGAAACTTACATTTCTGCTAGGTCTAACTATACCTTGACTACCTGCCTGGAACCTCCACCGCTGGAACTTCTGGAACCTGAGTTACTCCCCATTTTGATAATGCCTTACCTCATACTCTCCCAAGATGTCAGGTCAAGTAATTGTAAACTGTTCTTTGCTTCTATATTTTGCTTGCCAAATTCCCTGTTGGAAATCTCCCAACCTTACAGTTTGTAAATTATAAAAACTTGCCTCTTCCTTTGCTCAAGGCTGCCCTCTGTACCCCCCGCCTTAGGGAGGCAGCCATCAGATGGTCATAGTCCTTTTTCTATGACACTTGGTCTTGGTTGAGATCTCACTTGGGGACAGAGAGGTGTCATATTGAGGCACATTCACACTCCTGTCCAAGGTAATTACAAATTATTGCACTGCCCACTTGGTTCTGGACAACTGTGAAGCCCACATTGTCCACTTGGTCTTGATTTTAGGCAATAGCAAGACATTACATTGTCTACTCGGTCTTGGTTTTGGGGCCCATATATCATTCAATAGTTGTCTCTCCTTTGTCCATCTT
>JAEOAD010001919.1:0-20061 GCA_036365145.1 Orientallactaga sibirica
TCCTAAGAAAGCAACTCATTCAAAGACCTGAACAAGCTTATCTAACACAGTACAGTGTTAGGAAATGAAGATATTTGCTTTCTAATGAGTCTACATTAGAAATGAAATGAAGTTACTAAGTTGTACAACCTTTTAGTTTGTAAAAACGAGGAACGTTTGATCTTGCTGTGACCAATCCTGTTCGTAGGAAAGCAACTCATTCAAGGAGCTCAACAAGCTTAGCACAGTAAAGTGTTCGGAAATGAAGATCTTTCCTTCCTAACGAAACTACATTAGAAATGAAACCAAGATATTAAGTTGTACATCCTGTAAGGTTATACAAATGGTGAAAGTTTGAACTTGCTGTGATCAACCGTCTTCCTAAGAAAGCAACTCATTCAAAGAGCAGAACGAGCTTATTTAACACAGTAAAGTATTTGGCAATGAATATCTTTTTTTTCTAATAAAACTAATTTATAAATGAAACAAAGTTACTAATTTGTACCTCTTGTTATATTGTACAAACGAGGAGGTTTGATCTTGCTGTGATCAATCCTGTTCGTACGAAACCAACTCATTCAAGAGCTGAACAAGTTTATCTAACACAGTACAGTGTTCAGAAATGAGTATCTTTCTTTCTAACAAAACTACATTAGAAATGAAACCAAGATACTAAGTTGTACATCCTGTAAGGTTATACAAATGGTGAAAGTTTGAACTTGCTGTGATCAACCATCTTCCTAAGAAAGCAACTCATTCAAATAGCTGAACAAGCTTTTATAACACAGTACAGTGTTCAGAAATTAAGATCTTTCCTTTCTAATGAATCTACATTAGAAATGAAATGAAGTTACTAAGTTGTACATCCTTTTAATTTGTACAAACCAAGAAAGTGTGATCTTGCTGTTCGTAGGCAAACAACTCATTCAAGAAGCTCAACAAGCATAGCACAGTACAGTGTTCAGGAATGAATTAGTTTCTTTCCTAAAAAAAGTACATTAGTAATGAAACTAAGTTAATAAGTTGTATATCTTGTTAGATTGTACAAACGGTGAAAGTTTGAACTTGCTGTGATCAACCGTCTCATAAGAAAGCAACTCATTCAAAGAGCAGAAAGAGCTTATTTAACACAGTATAGTGTTCGGCAATGAAGATCTTTCTTTTCTAATGAAACTAATTTAGAAATGAAACGAAGTTACAAAGTTGTACATCTTGTTAGATTTTACAAACGAGGAGGTTTGATCTTGCTGTGATCAATCCTGTTCATATGAAAGCAACTCATTCATAGAGCTGAACAAGCTTATGTAACATAGTACAGTGTTCGCAATTAAGATCTTTCTTTTCTAATGAAATTAATTTAGAAATGAAATAAAGTCACTAGGTTTTACAACCTTATAGATTGTACAAATGAGGAAAGTTTGATCCTGCTGTGATCAATCCTGTTCGTATGAAAGCAACTCATTCAAGGAGCTCAACAGGATTAGTTAGCACAGTAGACTATTAGGAAATGAAGGTCTTTCCTTTCTAATTAAACTACATTAGAAATGAAATGAAGTTACTAAGTTGTATGTCCTTTTAGTTTGGACAAATGAGGAAAGTTTGAACTTGTTGTGATCAATCCTGTTCATAGGAAAGCAACTCATTCAAGGAGCTCAGAAAGCTTAGCACAGTACAGTGTTCAGAAATGAAGATCTTTCCTTCCTAACGAAACTATATTAGAAATGAAACCAAGCTGCTAAGTTGTACATCTTGTTAGATTGTACAAACGGTGAAAGTTTGAACTTGCTGTGATCAACCATCTTCGTAAGAAAGCAACTAATTCAAAGAGCAGAATGAGCTTATTTAATACAGTATAGTGTTTGGCAATGAAGATCTTTCTTTTCTAAAGAAACTAATTTAGAAATGAAATGAAGTTATGAAGTTGTACATCTTGTTAGATTGTACAAACGAGGAGGTTTGACCTTACTGTGATCATTCCAGTTTGTATGAAAGCAACTCATTCAAAGAGCTGAACAAGCTTATCTAACACAGTACAGTGTTCAGAAATGAAGATCTTTTCTTACTAATGAAACTGTATTAGAAATGAAATGAAGCTACTACGTTGTACATCCTTTTAGATTGTAAAAACGAGGAAAGTTTGACTTTGCCGTGATGAATCCTGTTCGTATGAAAGCAACTTATTCAAGAGCTGAACAAGTTTATCTAACACAGTACAGTGTTCAGAAATGAAGATCTTTCCTTTCTACTGAAACTGTATTAGAAATGAAATGACATTACTAAGTTGTACATCCTTTTAGATTGTACAAATGAAGAAAGTTTGATCTTGCTGTGATCAATACTGTTAGCATGAAAGCAATTCAACCAAGGAGCTCAACAGGCTTAGTTAGCACATTACAATGTTCAGAAATGAAGATCTTTCTTTTCTAACAAAACTACATTAGAAATGAAACAAAAGAAACTAAGTTGTACATCCTGTAAGATTGTACAAACGGTGAAAGTTTGAACTTGCTGTGATCAACCATCTTTGTAAGAAAGCAACTCATTCAAAGAGCTGAATAAGCTTAAATAACACAGTACAGTGTTCAGAAATGAAGATCTCTCCTTTCTAACAAATTTACATTAGAAAGGAAATGAAGTTACTAAGTTGTATATCCTTTTAGTTTGTACAAACCAAGAAAGTTTGATCTTGCTGTGATCAATCCTGTTCATAGGAAAACAACTCATTCAAGAAGCTCAACAAGTTTAGCACAGTACAGTGTTCGGGAATGAATTAGTTTCTTTCCTAGCGAAACTACATTAGAAATGAAACCAAGCTACTAAGTTGTATATCTTGCTAGATTGTACAAACAGTGAAAGTTTGAACTTGCTGTGATCAACCATCTTCATAAGAAAGCAACTAATTCAAAGAGCAGAAAGAGCTAATTTTACACAGTACAGTGGTCAGCAATGAAGATCTTTCTTTTCTAATGAAACTCATTTATAAATGAAACAATGTTACTAAGTTGGACATCTTGTTAGATTTTACAAATGATGAGGTTTAATCTTGCTGTGATCAATCCTGTTCGTATGAAAGCAACTCATTCAAAGATATCAAGAAGCTTATCTAACACAGTACAGTGTTCGGAAATGAAGGTCTTTCCTTTCTAACAAATCTACATTAGAAATGAAATGAAGTTACTAAGTTGTACATCCTTTTCGTTTGTAAAAATGATGAAAGGTTGATCTTGTTGTGATCAATCCTGTTCATACGAAAGCAACTCATTCAAGGAGCTCAACAAGCTTAGCACAGTACAGTGTTTGGCAATGAAGATCTTTCTTTCCTAACGAAACTACATTAGAAATGAAACCAAGATTTTAAGATTAGATTGTACAAATAGTGAAAGTTTGAAATTGCTTTGATCAACCATCTTCATAAGAAAGCAACTCATTCAAAGAGCAGAATGAGCTTATTTCACGCAGTAGAGTGTTCGGCAATGAAGATCTTTCTTTTCTAAAGAAACTAATTTAGAAATGAAACTAAGTTAATAAATCATACTAAATTGTTACATTGTACAAATGAGGAGGTTTGATCTTCCTGTGATCAATCCTGTTAATATGAAAGAAACTCATTCAAAGAGCCGAATAAGCTTATCTAACACAGTACACTGTTCAGAAATGATCTTTCCTTTCTAACGAAACTACATTAGAAATGAAAATAAGTTACTATGTTTTACACATCCTTTTAGTTTGTACAAACCAAGAAAGTTTGATCTTGCTGTGATCAATCCTGTTTGTAGGCAAACAACTCATTCAAGAAGCTCTACAAGCATAGCACAGTACGGTGTTCGGGAATGAAGATTTTTCTTTTCTAATGAAACTAATTTAGAAATGAAATAAAGGTCCATCCTTATAGATTGTACAAATGAGGAAAGTTTGATCCTGCTGTGATCAATCCTGTTCGTACGAAAGCAACTCATTCAAGGAGCACAACAGGCTTAGTTAGCACACTACAGTGCTAGGAAATGATTTTTTCCTTTCTAATGAAACTACATTAGAAATGAAACGAAGTTACTAAGTTTTACATCCTGTAAGATTATACAAACGGTGAAAGATTGAACTTGCTGTGATCAATCCTGTTTGTAGGAAAGCAAGTCATTCAAGGAGCCCAACAAGCTTAGCACAGTACAGTGTTAGGCAATGAAGATCTTTCTTTCCTAAGGAAACTACATTAGAAATGAAACCAAGCTACTAAGTTGTACATCTTGTCAGATTGTACAAACGGTGAAAGTTTGAACTTGCTGTGATCAACTGTCTTCGAAAGAAAACAACTCTTTCAAAGAGGAGAAAAAGCTTATTTAACACAGTACAGTGTTAGGCAATGAAGATCTTTCTTTTCTAACGAAACTACATTAGAAATGAAATGAAGATACTAAGTTGTACATCCTTTTACTTTGTACAAACGAAGAAAGTTTGATCTTGCTGTGATCAATCCTGTTAGCACGAAAGCAATTCAACCAAGGAGCTCAACAGGCTTAGTTAGCACAGTACAGTGTTCAGAAATGAAGATCTTTCTTTTCTAACAAAACTACATTAGAAATGAAACGAAGTTACTAAGTTGTAGATCTTGTAATATTGTACAAAAGAGCAGGTTTGATCTTGCTGTGATCAATACTGTTTGGAGGAAAGCAACTCTTTCAAGGACATCAACAGGCTTAGTTAGCACAGTACAGTGATCGAAAATGATGATCTGTCTTTTCTAACAAAACTACATTAGAAATGAAACCAAGATACGAAGTTGTACATCCTGTAAGATTGTACAAACGGTGAAAGTTTGAACTTGCTGTGATCAACCGTCTTCCTAAGAAAGCAACTCATTCAAAGACCTGAACAAGCTTATCTAACACAGTACAGTGTTAGGAAATGAAGATATTTGCTTTCTAATGAGTCTACATTAGAAATGAAATGAAGTTACTAAGTTGTACAACCTTTTAGTTTGTAAAAACGAGGAACGTTTGATCTTGCTGTGACCAATCCTGTTCGTAGGAAAGCAACTCATTCAAGGAGCTCAACAAGCTTAGCACAGTAAAGTGTTCGGAAATGAAGATCTTTCCTTCCTAACGAAACTACATTAGAAATGAAACCAAGATATTAAGTTGTACATCCTGTAAGGTTATACAAATGGTGAAAGTTTGAACTTGCTGTGATCAACCGTCTTCCTAAGAAAGCAACTCATTCAAAGAGCAGAACGAGCTTATTTAACACAGTAAAGTATTTGGCAATGAATATCTTTTTTTCTAATAAAACTAATTTATAAATGAAACAAAGTTACTAAGTTGTACCTCTTGTTATATTGTACAAACGAGGAGGTTTGATCTTGCTGTGATCAATCCTGTTCATGCATGAAACCAACTCATTCAAAGAGCTGAACAAGTTTATCTAACACAGTACAGTGTTCAGAAATGAGTATCTTTCTTTCTAACAAAACTACATTAGAAATGAAACCAAGATACTAAGTTGTACATCCTGTAAGGTTATACAAATGGTGAAAGTTTGAACTTGCTGTGATCAACCATCTTCCTAAGAAAGCAACTCATTCAAATAGCTGAACAAGCTTTTATAACACAGTACAGTGTTCAGAAATTAAGATCTTTCCTTTCTAATGAATCTACATTAGAAATGAAATGAAGTTACTAAGTTGTACATCCTTTTTAATTTGTACAAACCAAGAAAGTGTGATCTTGCTGTTAGTCTTAGGCAAACAACTCATTCAAGAAGCTCAACAAGCATAGCACAGTACAGTGTTCAGGAATGAATTAGTTTCTTTCCTAAAAAAAGTACATTAGTAATGAAACTAAGTTAATAAGTTGTATATCTTGTTAGATTGTACAAACGGTGAAAGTTTGAACTTGCTGTGATCAACCGTCTTCATAAGAAAGCAACTCATTCAAAGAGCAGAAAGAGCTTATTTAACACAGTATAGTGTTCGCAATGAAGATCTTTCTTTTCTAATGAAACTAATTTAGAAATGAAACGAAGTTACAAAGTTGTACATCTTGTTAGATTTTACAAACGAGGAGGTTTGATCTTGCTGTGATCAATCCTGTTCATATGAAAGCAACTCATTCATAGAGCTGAACAAGCTTATGTAACATAGTACAGTGTTCGGCAATTAAGATCTTTCTTTTCTAATGAAATTAATTTAGAAATGAAATAAAGTCACTAGGTTTTACAACCTTATAGATTGTACAAATGAGGAAAGTTTGATCCTGCTGTGATCAATCCTGTTCGTATGAAAGCAACTCATTCAAGGAGCTCAACAGGATTAGTTAGCACAGTAGACTATTAGGAAATGAAGGTCTTTCCTTTCTAATTAAACTACATTAGAAATGAAATGAAGTTACTAAGTTGTATGTCCTTTTTAGTTTGGACAAATGAGGAAAGTTTGAACTTGTTGTGATCAATCCTGTTCATAGGAAAGCAACTCATTCAAGGAGCTCAGAAAGCTTAGCACAGTACAGTGTTCAGAAATGAAGATCTTTCCTTCCTAACGAAACTATATTAGAAATGAAACCAAGCTGCTAAGTTGTACATCTTGTTAGATTGTACAAACGGTGAAAGTTTGAACTTGCTGTGATCAACCATCTTCGTAAGAAAGCAACTAATTCAAAGAGCAGAATGAGCTTATTTAATACAGTATAGTGTTTGGCAATGAAGATCTTTCTTTTCTAAAGAAACTAATTTAGAAATGAAATGAAGTTATGAAGTTGTACATCTTGTTAGATTGTACAAACGAGGAGGTTTGACCTTACTGTGATCATTCCAGTTTGTATGATGAAAGCAACTCATTCAAAGAGCTGAACAAGCTTATCTAACACAGTACAGTGTTCAGAAATGAAGATCTTTTCTTACTAATGAAACTGTATTAGAAATGAAATGAAGCTACTACGTTGTACATCCTTTTAGATTGTAAAACGAGGAAAGTTTGACTTTGCCGTGATGAATCCTGTCGTATGAAAGCAACTTATTCAAGAGCTGAACAAGTTTATCTAACACAGTACAGTGTTCAGAAATGAAGATCTTTCCTTTCTACTGAAACTGTATTAGAAATGAAATGACATTACTAAGTTGTACATCCTTTTAGATTGTACAAATGAAGAAAGTTTGATCTTGCTGTGATCAATACTGTTAGCATGAAAGCAATTCAACCAAGGAGCTCAACAGGCTTAGTTAGCACATTACAATGTTCAGAAATGAAGATCTTTCTTTTCTAACAAAACTACATTAGAAATGAAACAAAGAAACTAAGTTGTACATCCTGTAAGATTGTACAAACGGTGAAAGTTTGAACTTGCTGTGATCAACCATCTTTGTAAGAAAGCAACTCATTCAAAGAGCTGAATAAGCTTAAATAACACAGTACAGTGTTCAGAAATGAAGATCTCTCCTTTCTAACAAATTTACATTAGAAAGGAAATGAAGTTACTAAGTTGTATATCCTTTTAGTTTGTACAAACCAAGAAAGTTTGATCTTGCTGTGATCAATCCTGTTCATAGGAAAACAACTCATTCAAGAAGCTCAACAAGCTTAGCACAGTACAGTGTTGGGAATGAATTAGTTTCTTTCCTAGCGAAACTACATTAGAAATGAAACCAAGCTACTAAGTTGTATATCTTGCTAGATTGTACAAACAGTGAAAGTTTGAACTTGCTGTGATCAACCATCTTCATAAGAAAGCAACTAATTCAAAGAGCAGAAAGAGCTAATTTTACACAGTACAGTGGTCAGCAATGAAGATCTTTCTTTTCTAATGAAACTCATTTATAAATGAAACAATGTTACTAAGTTGGACATCTTGTTAGATTTTACAAATGATGAGGTTTAATCTTGCTGTGATCAATCCTGTTCGTATGAAAGCAACTCATTCAAAGAGCCGAAGAAGCTTATCTAACACAGTACAGTGTTCGGAAATGAAGGTCTTTCCTTTCTAACAAATCTACATTAGAAATGAAATGAAGTTACTAAGTTGTACATCCTTTTCGTTTGTAAAAATGATGAAAGGTTGATCTTGTTGTGATCAATCCTGTTCATACGAAAGCAACTCATTCAAGGAGCTCAACAAGCTTAGCACAGTACAGTGTTTGGCAATGAAGATCTTTCTTTCCTAACGAAACTACATTAGAAATGAAACCAAGATTTTAAGATTAGATTGTACAAATAGTGAAAGTTTGAAATTGCTTTGATCAACCATCTTCATAAGAAAGCAACTCATTCAAAGAGCAGAATGAGCTTATTTCACACAGTAGTAGAGTGTTCGGCAATGAAGATCTTTCTTTTCTAAAGAAACTAATTTAGAAATGAAACTAAGTTAATAAATCATACTAAATTGTTACATTGTACAAATGAGGAGGTTTGATCTTCCTGTGATCAATCCTGTTAATATGAAAGAAACTCATTCAAAGAGCCGAATAAGCTTATCTAACACAGTACACTGTTCAGAAATGATCTTTCCTTTCTAACGAAACTACATTAGAAATGAAAATAAGTTACTATGTTTTACACATCCTTTTAGTTTGTACAAACCAAGAAAGTTTGATCTTGCTGTGATCAATCCTGTTTGTAGGCAAACAACTCATTCAAGAAGCTCTACAAGCATAGCACAACACGGTGTTGGGGAATGAAGATTTTTCTTTTCTAATGAAACTAATTTAGAAATGAAATAAAGGTCCATCCTTATAGATTGTACAAATGAGGAAAGTTTGATCCTGCTGTGATCAATCCTGTTAAATGAAAGCAACTCATTCAAGGAGCACAACAGGCTTAGTTAGCACACTACAGTGCTAGGAAATGATTTTTTCCTTTCTAATGAAACTACATTAGAAATGAAACGAAGTTACTAAGTTTTACATCCTGTAAGATTATACAAACGGTGAAAGATTGAACTTGCTGTGATCAATCCTGTTTGTAGGAAAGCAAGTCATTCAAGGAGCCCAACAAGCTTTAGCACAGTACAGTGTTAGGCAATGAAGATCTTTCTTTCCTAAGGAAACTACATTAGAAATGAAACCAAGCTACTAAGTTGTACATCTTGTCAGATTGTACAAACGGTGAAAGTTTGAACTTGCTGTGATCAACTGTCTTCGAAAGAAAACAACTCTTTCAAAGAGGAGAAAAAGCTTATTTAACACAGTACAGTGTTAGGCAATGAAGATCTTTCTTTTCTAACGAAACTACATTAGAAATGAAATGAAGATACTAAGTTGTACATCCTTTTACTTTGTACAAACGAAGAAAGTTTGATCTTGCTGTGATCAATCCTGTTAGCACGAAAGCAATTCAACCAAGGAGCTCAACAGGCTTAGTTAGCACAGTACAGTGTTCAGAAATGAAGATCTTTCTTTTCTAACAAAACTACATTAGAAATGAAACGAAGTTACTAAGTTGTAGATCTTGTAATATTGTACAAAAGAGCAGGTTTGATCTTGCTGTGATCAATACTGTTTGGAGGAAAGCAACTCATTCAAGGAGCTCCACAGGTTCACTTAGCACAGTACAGTGTTCAGAAATGAAGGTCTTTCTTTTCTAACAAAACTATATTAGAAATGAAACCAAGATACGATGTTGTACATCCTGTAAGATTGTACAAACGGTGAAAGTTTGAACTTGCTATGATCAACCATCTTCCTAAGAAAGCAACTCATTCAAAGACCTGAACAAGCTTATCTAACACAGTACAGTGTTAGGAAATGAAGATATTTGCTTTCTAATGAGTCTACATTAGAAATGAAATGAAGTTACTAAGTTGTACAACCTTTTAGTTTGTAAAAACGAGGAACGTTTGATCTTGCTGTGACCAATCCTGTTCGTAGGAAAGCAACTCATTCAAGGAGCTCAACAAGCTTAGCACAGTAAAGTGTTCGGAAATGAAGATCTTTCCTTCCTAACGAAACTACATTAGAAATGAAACCAAGATATTAAGTTGTACATCCTGTAAGGTTATACAAATGGTGAAAGTTTGAACTTGCTGTGATCAACCGTCTTCCTAAGAAAGCAACTCATTCAAAGAGCAGAACGAGCTTATTTAACACAGTAAAGTATTTGGCAATGAATATCTTTTTTTTCTAATAAAACTAATTTATAAATGAAACAAAGTTACTAAGTTGTACCTCTTGTTATATTGTACAAACGAGGAGGTTTGATCTTGCTGTGATCAATCCTGTTCGTACGAAACCAACTCATTCAAGAGCTGAACAAGTTTATCTAACACAGTACAGTGTTCAGAAATGAGTATCTTTCTTTCTAACAAAACTACATTAGAAATGAAACCAAGATACTAAGTTGTACATCCTGTAAGGTTATACAAATGGTGAAAGTTTGAACTTGCTGTGATCAACCATCTTCCTAAGAAAGCAACTCATTCAAATAGCTGAACAAGCTTTTATAACACAGTACAGTGTTCAGAAATTAAGATCTTTCCTTTCTAATGAATCTACATTAGAAATGAAATGAAGTTACTAAGTTGTACATCCTTTTAATTTGTACAAACCAAGAAAGTGTGATCTTGCTGCAAACAACTCATTCAAGAGCTCAACAAGCATAGCACAGTACAGTAGGAATGAAAACAACTGAAACATTCAAGAAGTTAGAACAAGCTGTGATAGCACACTCATTACAGTGTTAACAGGAATGAATTAGATCTTTCTTTTCCTAAAAACTACATTTAGTAATGAAACTAAGTTAATAAGTTGTACATCTTGTTAGATTGTACAAACGAGGAAAGTTTGAACTTGCTGTGATCAACCCTCATTTCATAAGAAAGCAACTCATTCAAAGAGCAGAAAGAGCTTTTATTTAACACAGTATAGTGTTCAGTGCAATGAAGATCTTTCTTTTCTAATGAAACTAATTTAGAAATGAAACGAAGTTACAAAAGTTGTACATCTTGTTAGATTGTACAAACGAGAAAGTTTGATCTTGCTGTGATCAATCCTGTTCATATGAAAGCAACTCATTCATAGAGCTGAACAGTTTTATTTAACATAGTACAGTGTTTGGCAATTAAGATCTTTCTTTTCTAATGAAATTAATTTAGAAATGAAATAAAAGTCACTAGGTTTTACAACCTTATAGATTGTACAAAAATGAGGAAAGTTTTTGATCATTCAAAGGAGCTCAACTGATCAATACTGTTAGAAATGAAGATCTTTCCTTTCTGAAAATTAAACTCATTAGAAATGAAATGAAGTTACTAAGTTGTACATCTTTTTAGATTGTACAAACAGGAAAGTTTACTTGCTGTGATCAAGCACTCATTAGACAAGCTTAGTTTAACACAGTACAGTGAAATGAAGATCTTTCTTTTTCTAATATTGAAAAATGAAGTTGCTAAGTTGTAAATGAAATGACAAATGAAAGTTTGTACTGTGATCAACCATCTTTTTAGAAATTTTCAAAGAGCTGAAAAGTATAATCTTGTTCAGAAATGAAGATCTTTCCTTTTTACTGTTAGAAATGAAAGCTACTGAACAAATGAGGAAAGTTTGATTCAAAGACTTGTTACAGTGTTCAGAAATGAAGATCCTTTTCTAATGAAACTGTATTAGAAATGAAACAACATTACAGTTGTACATCCTTTTAGATTCAAATGGAAAGTTTGACTTGCTGTGATCAAAATCTTAGCATGAAAGCAACTCATTCAAAGAGCTGAACAAGCTTTAACACAGTACAATGAAATGAAGATCTTTCCTTTCTAACAAAACTACATTAGAAATGAAACTAAGTTGTACATCCTTTTAGATTGTAGAAAATGATCAACCATGTTTGTAAGAAAGCAACTCATTCAAAGAGCTAAGTTGTACATCAGTGTTCAGAAATGAAGATCTTTCTTTCTAACAACAAATGAAATTAGTTACTAATGAAAGTTTGTACAAACCAAGAAAGTTTGATCTTGATCAATCCTGTTTTAGAAAACAACTCAAACGAGCTCAACAAGTTTAGCACAGTACAGTGTGATCAACCATCTTCGTAAGAAAGCAACTAATTCTAAGTTGTAAAGAGCAAGAAAGAGTTTATTTATCAACACAGTATTCAGTGTTCTAAGAAATGAAGATCAGCAATGAAGATTTTCTTTTCTAATGAAACTCATTTATAAATGAAACAATGTACAAATGAAGATCTTCTTTTTACTAAGTTGGACATCTTGTTAGATTTTACAAATGATGAGGTTTAATCTTGCTGTGATCAATCCTGTTCGTATGAAAGCAACTCATTCAAAGAGCCAGAAGAAGCTTATCTAACACAGTACAGTGTTGATTGAAATGAAAGTTTGTCTTTCCTTTCTAACAAATCTACATTAGAAATGAAATGAAGTTACTAAGTTGTACATCCTTTTCGTTTGTAAAAATGATGAAAGGTTGATCTTGTTGTGATCAATCCTGTTCAAATCTACATTAGAAATGAAAAAGCAACTCATTCAATCAAGCTCAACAAAGCAAGCACAGTACAGTGTTTACAGCAATGAAGATCTTTCTTTCCTAACGAAACTACATTAGAAATGAAACCAAGATTTTAAGATTAGATTGTACAAATAGTGAAAGTTTGAAATTGCTTTGATCAACCATCTTCATAAGAAAGCAACTCATTCAAAGAGCAGAATGAGCTTATTTCACGCAGTAGAGTGTTCGCAATGAAGATCTTTCTTTTCAAAAGAAACTAATTTAGAAATGAAACTAAGTTAATAAATCATACTAAATTGTTACATTGTACAAATGAGGAGGTTTGATCTTCCTGTGATCAATCCTGTTAATATGAAAGAAACTCATTCAAAGAGCCGAATAAGCTTATCTAACACAGTACACTGTTCAGAAATGATCTTTCCTTTCTAACGAAACTACATTAGAAATGAAAATAAGTTACTATGTTTTACACATCCTTTTAGTTTGTACAAACCAAGAAAGTTTGATCTTGCTGTGATCAATCCTGTTTGTAGGCAAACAACTCATTCAAGAAGCTCTACAAGCATAGCACAGTACGGTGTTGGGAATGAAGATTTTTCTTTTCTAATGAAACTAATTTAGAAATGAAATAAAGGTCCATCCTTATAGATTGTACAAATGAGGAAAGTTTGATCCTGCTGTGATCAATCCTGTTCATTGAAAGCAACTCATTCAAGGAGCACAACAGGCTTAGTTAGCACACTACAGTGCTAGTTTGGAAATGATTTTTTCCTTTCTAATGAAACTACATTAGAAATGAAACGAAGTTACTAAGTTTTACATCCTGTAAGATTATACAAACGGTGAAAGATTGAACTTGCTGTGATCAATCCTGTTTGTAGGAAAGCAAGTCATTCAAGGAGCCCAACAAGCTTAGCACAGTACAGTGTTAGGCAATGAAGATCTTTCTTTCCTAAGGAAACTACATTAGAAATGAAACCAAGCTACTAAGTTGTACATCTTGTCAGATTGTACAAACGGTGAAAGTTTGAACTTGCTGTGATCAACTGTCTTCGAAAGAAAACAACTCTTCAAAAAGAGGAGAAAAGCTTATTTAACACAGTACAGTGTTAGGCAATGAAGATCTTTCTTTTCTAACGAAACTACATTAGAAATGAAATGAAGATACTAAGTTGTACATCCTTTTACTTTGTACAAACGAAGAAAGTTTGATCTTGCTGTGATCAATCCTGTTAGCACGAAAGCAATTCAACCAGGGAGCTCAACAGGCTTAGTTAGCACAGTACAGTGTTCAGAAATGAAGATCTTCTTTTCTAACAAAACTACATTAGAAATGAAACAAAGTTACTAAGTTGTAGATCTTGTAATATTGTACAAAGAGCAGGTTTGATCTTGCTGTGATCAATACTGTTTGGAGGAAAGCAACTCATTCAAGGAGCTCCACAGGTTCACTTAGCACAGTACAGTGTTCAGAAATGAAGGTCTTTCTTTTCTAACAAAACTATATTAGAAATGAAACCAAGATACGATGTTGTACATCCTGTAAGATTGTACAAACGGTGAAAGTTTGAACTTGCTATGATCAACCATCTTCCTAAGAAAGCAACTCATTCAAAGACCTGAACAAGCTTATCTAACACAGTACAGTGTTAGGAAATGAAGATATTTGCTTTCTAATGAGTCTACATTAGAAATGAAATGAAGTTACTAAGTTGTACAACCTTTTAGTTTGTAAAAACGAGGAACGTTTGATCTTGCTGTGACCAATCCTGTTCGTAGGAAAGCAACTCATTCAAGGAGCTCAACAAGCTTAGCACAGTAAAGTGTTTTGGAAATGAAGATCTTTCCTTCCTAACGAAACTACATTAGAAATGAAACCAAGATATTAAGTTGTACATCCTGTAAGGTTATACAAATGGTGAAAGTTTGAACTTGCTGTGATCAACCGTCTTCCTAAGAAAGCAACTCATTCAAAGAGCAGAACGAGCTTATTTAACACAGTAAAGTATTTGGCAATGAATATCTTTTTTTCTAATAAAACTAATTTATAAATGAAACAAAGTTACTAAGTTGTACCTCTTGTTATATTGTACAAACGAGGAGGTTTGATCTTGCTGTGATCAATCCTGTTCGCATTTTAAACCAACTCATTCAAGAGCTGAACAAGTTTATCTAACACAGTACAGTGTTCAGAAATGAGTATCTTTCTTTCTAACAAAACTACATTAGAAATGAAACCAAGATACTAAGTTGTACATCCTGTAAGGTTATACAAATGGTGAAAGTTTGAACTTGCTGTGATCAACCATCTTCCTAAGAAAGCAACTCATTCAAATAGCTGAACAAGCTTTTTTATAACACAGTACAGTGTTCAGAAATTAAGATCTTTCCTTTCTAATGAATCTACATTAGAAATGAAATGAAGTTACTAAGTTGTACATCCTTTTAATTTGTACAAACCAAGAAAGTGTGATCTTGCTGTCAATTAGGCAAACAACTCATTCAAGAAGCTCAACAAGCATAGCACAGTACAGTGTTCAGGAATGAATTAGTTTCTTTCCTAAAAAAAGTACATTAGTAATGAAACTAAGTTAATAAGTTGTATATCTTGTTAGATTGTACAAACGGTGAAAGTTTGAACTTGCTGTGATCAACCGTCTTCATAAGAAAGCAACTCATTCAAAGAGCAGAAAGAGCTTATTTAACACAGTATAGTGTTCGGCAATGAAGATCTTTCTTTTCTAATGAAACTAATTTAGAAATGAAACGAAGTTACAAAGTTGTACATCTTGTTAGATTTTACAAACGAGGAGGTTTGATCTTGCTGTGATCAATCCTGTTCATATGAAAGCAACTCATTCATAGAGCTGAAAAGCTTATGTAACATAGTACAGTGTTCGGCAATTAAGATCTTTCTTTTCTAATGAAATTAATTTAGAAATGAAATAAAGTCACTAGGTTTTACAACCTTATAGATTGTACAAATGAGGAAAGTTTGATCCTGCTGTGATCAATCCTGTTCGTATGAAAGCAACTCATTCAAGGAGCTCAACAGGATTAGTTAGCACAGTAGACTATTAGGAAATGAAGGTCTTTCCTTTCTAATTAAACTACATTAGAAATGAAATGAAGTTACTAAGTTGTATGTCCTTTTTAGTTTGGACAAATGAGGAAAGTTTGAACTTGTTGTGATCAATCCTGTTCATAGGAAAGCAACTCATTCAAGGAGCTCAGAAAGCAGCACAGTACAGTGTTCAGAAATGAAGATCTTTCCTTCCTAACGAAACTATATTAGAAATGAAACCAAGCTGCTAAGTTGTACATCTTGTTAGATTGTACAAACGGTGAAAGTTTGAACTTGCTGTGATCAACCATCTTCGTAAGAAAGCAACTAATTCAAAGAGCAGAATGAGCTTATTTAATACAGTATAGTGTTTGGCAATGAAGATCTTTCTTTTCTAAAGAAACTAATTTAGAAATGAAATGAAGTTATGAAGTTGTACATCTTGTTAGATTGTACAAACGAGGAGGTTTGACCTTACTGTGATCATTCCAGTTTGTATGAAAGCAACTCATTCAAAGAGCTGAACAAGCTTATCTAACACAGTACAGTGTTCAGAAATGAAGATCTTTTCTTACTAATGAAACTGTATTAGAAATGAAATGAAGCTACTACGTTGTACATCCTTTTAGATTGTAAAAACGAGGAAAGTTTGACTTTGCTGTGATGAATCCTGTTAAAGTATGAAAGCAACTTATTCAAGAGCTGAACAAGTTTATCTAACACAGTACAGTGTTCAGAAATGAAGATCTTTCCTTTCTACTGAAACTGTATTAGAAATGAAATGACATTACTAAGTTGTACATCCTTTTAGATTGTACAAATGAAGAAAGTTTGATCTTGCTGTGATCAATACTGTTAGCATGAAAGCAATTCAACCAAGGAGCTCAACAGGCTTAGTTAGCACATTACAATGTTCAGAAATGAAGATCTTTCTTTTCTAACAAAACTACATTAGAAATGAAACAAAGAAACTAAGTTGTACATCCTGTAAGATTGTACAAACGGTGAAAGTTTGAACTTGCTGTGATCAACCATCTTTGTAAGAAAGCAACTCATTCAAAGAGCTGAATAAGCTTAAATAACACAGTACAGTGTTCAGAAATGAAGATCTCTCCTTTCTAACAAATTTACATTAGAAAGGAAATGAAGTTACTAAGTTGTATATCCTTTTAGTTTGTACAAACCAAGAAAGTTTGATCTTGCTGTGATCAATCCTGTTCATAGGAAAACAACTCATTCAAGAAGCTCAACAAGCTTAGCACAGTACAGTGTTCGGGAATGAATTAGTTTCTTTCCTAGCGAAACTACATTAGAAATGAAACCAAGCTACTAAGTTGTATATCTTGCTAGATTGTACAAACAGTGAAAGTTTGAACTTGCTGTGATCAACCATCTTCATAAGAAAGCAACTAATTCAAAGAGCAGAAAGAGCTAATTTTACACAGTACAGTGGTCAGCAATGAAGATCTTTCTTTTCTAATGAAACTCATTTATAAATGAAACAATGTTACTAAGTTGGACATCTTGTTAGATTTTACAAATGATGAGGTTTAATCTTGCTGTGATCAATCCTGTTCGTATGAAAGCAACTCATTCAAAGAGCCGAAGAAGCTTATCTAACACAGTACAGTGTTCGGAAATGAAGGTCTTTCCTTTCTAACAAATCTACATTAGAAATGAAATGAAGTTACTAAGTTGTACATCCTTTTCGTTTGTAAAAATGATGAAAGGTTGATCTTGTTGTGATCAATCTCCTGTTCATCTGAAAGCAACTCATTCAAGGAGCTCAACAAGCTTAGCACAGTACAGTGTTTGGCAATGAAGATCTTTCTTTCCTAACGAAACTACATTAGAAATGAAACCAAGATTTTAAGATTAGATTGTACAAATAGTGAAAGTTTGAAATTGCTTTGATCAACCATCTTCATAAGAAAGCAACTCATTCAAAGAGCAGAATGAGCTTATTTCACGCAGTAGAGTGTTCGGCAATGAAGATCTTTCTTTTCTAAAGAAACTAATTTAGAAATGAAACTAAGTTAATAAATCATACTAAATTGTTACATTGTACAAATGAGGAGGTTTGATCTTCCTGTGATCAATCCTGTTAATATGAAAGAAACTCATTCAAAGAGCCGAATAAGCTTATCTAACACAGTACACTGTTCAGAAATGATCTTTCCTTTCTAACGAAACTACATTAGAAATGAAAATAAGTTACTATGTTTTACACATCCTTTTAGTTTGTACAAACCAAGAAAGTTTGATCTTGCTGTGATCAATCCTGTTTGTAGGCAAACAACTCATTCAAGCTCTACAAGCATAGCACAGTACGGTGTTGGGGAATGAAGATTTTTCTTTTCTAATGAAACTAATTTAGAAATGAAATAAAGGTCCATCCTTATAGATTGTACAAATGAGGAAAGTTTGATCCTGCTGTGATCAATCCTGTTCGTACGAAAGCAACTCATTCAAGGAGCACAACAGGCTTAGTTAGCACACTACAGTGCTAGGAAATGATTTTTCCTTTCTAATGAAACTACATTAGAAATGAAACGAAGTTACTAAGTTTTACATCCTGTAAGATTATACAAACGGTGAAAGATTGAACTTGCTGTGATCAATCCTGTTTGTAGGAAAGCAAGTCATTCAAGGAGCCCAACAAGCAGCACAGTACAGTGTTAGGCAATGAAGATCTTTCTTTCCTAAAGGAAACTACATTAGAAATGAAACCAAGCTACTAAGTTGTACATCTTGTCAGATTGTACAAACGGTGAAAGTTTGAACTTGCTGTGATCAACTGTCTTGAAAGAAAACAACTCTTTCAAAGAGGAGAAAAAGCTTATTTTAACACAGTACAGTGTTAGGCAATGAAGATCTTTCTTTTCTAACGAAACTACATTAGAAATGAAATGAAGATACTAAGTTGTACATCCTTTTACTTTGTACAAACGAAGAAAGTTTGATCTTGCTGTGATCAATCCTGTTAGCACGAAAGCAATTCAACCAAGGAGCTCAACAGGCTTAGTTAGCACAGTACAGTGTTCAGAAATGAAGATCTTTCTTTTCTAACAAAACTACATTAGAAATGAAACGAAGTTACTAAGTTGTAGATCTTGTAATATTGTACAAAAGAGCAGGTTTGATCTTGCTGTGATCAATACTGTTTGGAGGAAAGCAACTCATTCAAGGAGCTCCACAGGTTCACTTAGCACAGTACAGTGTTCAGAAATGAAGGTCTTTCTTTTCTAACAAAACTATATTAGAAATGAAACCAAGATACGATGTTGTACATCCTGTAAGATTGTACAAACGGTGAAAGTTTGAACTTGCTATGATCAACCATCTTCCTAAGAAAGCAACTCATTCAAAGACCTGAACAAGCTTATCTAACACAGTACAGTGTTAGGAAATGAAGATATTTGCTTTCTAATGAGTCTACATTAGAAATGAAATGAAGTTACTAAGTTGTACAACCTTTTAGTTTGTAAAAACGAGGAACGTTTGATCTTGCTGTGACCAATCCTGTTAAGTAGGAAAGCAACTCATTCAAGGAGCTCAACAAGCTTAGCACAGTAAAGTGTTTGGAAATGAAGATCTTTCCTTCCTAACGAAACTACATTAGAAATGAAACCAAGATATTAAGTTGTACATCCTGTAAGGTTATACAAATGGTGAAAGTTTGAACTTGCTGTGATCAACCGTCTTCCTAAGAAAGCAACTCATTCAAAGAGCAGAACGAGCTTATTTAACACAGTAAAGTATTTGGGCAATGAATATCTTTTTTTCTAATAAAACTAATTTATAAATGAAACAAAGTTACTAAGTTGTACCTCTTGTTATATTGTACAAACGAGGAGGTTTGATCTTGCTGTGATCAATCCTGTTCAGATGAAACCAACTCATTCAAGAGCTGAACAAGTTTATCTAACACAGTACAGTGTTCAGAAATGAGTATCTTTCTTTCTAACAAAACTACATTAGAAATGAAACCAAGATACTAAGTTGTACATCCTGTAAGGTTATACAAATGGTGAAAGTTTGAACTTGCTGTGATCAACCATCTTCCTAAGAAAGCAACTCATTCAAATAGCTGAACAAGCTTTTATAACACAGTACAGTGTTCAGAAATTAAGATCTTTCCTTTCTAATGAATCTACATTAGAAATGAAATGAAGTTACTAAGTTGTACATCCTTTTAATTTGTACAAACCAAGAAAGTGTGATCTTGCTGTTCTGTGTAGGCAAACAACTCATTCAAGAAGCTCAACAAGCATAGCACAGTACAGTGTTCAGGAATGAATTAGTTTCTTTCCTAAAAAAAGTACATTAGTAATGAAACTAAGTTAATAAGTTGTATATCTTGTTAGATTGTACAAACGGTGAAAGTTTGAACTTGCTGTGATCAACCGTCTTCATAAGAAAGCAACTCATTCAAAGAGCAGAAAGAGCTTATTTAACACAGTATAGTGTTGGCAATGAAGATCTTTCTTTTCTAATGAAACTAATTTAGAAATGAAACAAGTTACAAAGTTGTACATCTTGTTAGATTTTACAAACGAGGAGGGTTTGATCTTGCTGTGATCAAT
>JAEOAD010002103.1:0-40644 GCA_036365145.1 Orientallactaga sibirica
TTCGACTTTCCTTGTTAATGTAATCTAGAAAAAGATGGCCAAGTTAGTAGGTCGCCTCGTTTGTAAATTAGTTTGTTGAGAAAACAAACATCTTCATTGCGAACATTGTACTGTGTGAAATAAGCTCATTCGGTTCTAGGAATCAGTTGCTTTCCTACAAAAGAAGGTTGAGTGCAGCAAGTTCAAACTTTCCTTGTTAATGTAATCTGAAAAGATGCACAACTACGTAGATTGGCCTCATTTCTAAAGTATTTTGTTTTAGAAAATAAACACCTTCATTACCAACACTGTACTATGTGAAATGAGCTAATTCGATTCTAGAGAATCACTTGCTTTCCCTCTGAAAGAAGGTTGAGTGCAGCAAGTTCAAACTTTCCTACTTTGTGTAATCTAACAAGACGTACAAGTTAGTGCATTCGCCTCATTGCTAAAGTAGTTTCTTTAGAAAGAAACATCTTCAGTACCGAACACTGTTCTGTGTGAAATAAGTTAATTCTTCTAGGAATCAGTTTAATTTCTACAAAGAAGGTTGAGTGATGCAAGTTCAAATTTCCTTGTTAATGTAATCTAAAAAAGATGGCCAAGATTAGTAGATTCGCCTCATTTGTAAAGTAGTTTGTTGAAAAAACAAACATCTTCATTACTTGAACATTGTACTGTGTGAAATAAGCTCATTTGGTTCTAGGAATCAGTTGCTTTCCTACAAAGAAGGTTGAGTGCAGCAAGTTCAAACTTTCTTGTTAATGTAATCTAACAAGATGCACAAGTTAATAGAGATTGGCCTCATTTCAAAAGTATTTTGTTTGAAAACAAACATCTTCATTGCCGAACATTGTACTGTGTGAAATAAGCTAGTTCGGTTCTAGGAATCACTTGCTTTCCTACAAAGAAGGTTGAGTGCAGCAAGTTCAAACTTTCTACTTTGTGTAAATCTAACAAGATGTACAAGTTAGTGCATTCGCCTCATTGCTAAAGTAGTTTCTTTGAAAGAAAACATCTTCATTGCCGACATTGTTACTGTGTGAAATAAGTTAATTTGGTTCTAGGAATCAGTTTAATTTCTAAAAGAAAGGTTGAGTGCAGCAAGTTCAAACTTTCCTTGTTAATGTAATCTAAAAAGATGGCCAAGTTAGAAGATTCGACATTTTAAAAGTAGTTTGTTGAGAAAACAAACATCTTCATTGCCGAACATTGTACTGTGTGAAATAAGCTCATTCGGTTCTAGGAATCACTTGCTTTCCACAAAAAAAGGTTGAGTGCAGCAAGTTCCAACTTTCCTAGTTTGTGTAATCTAACAAGATGCCAAATTAGTAGATTCGACTCATTTCTAAAGTTGTTTCTTGAGAAAACAAACATCTTCATTGCCCGAACATTGTACTGTGTGAAATAAAGCTCATTCGGTTCTAGGAGTCAGTTGCTTTCCTACAAAAAGAAGGTTGAGTGCAGCAAGTTCAAACTTTCCTTGTTAATGTAATCTAAAAAGATGCACAAGTTAGTAGATTGGCCTCATTTCTAAAGTGGTTTCTTTAGAAAGAAACATCTTCATTGACCGAACATTGTACTGTGTGAAATAACTTAATTCGGTTCTAGGAAGTTTGCTTTCAAACAAAGAAGGTTGAGTGCAGCAAGTTGAAACTTTTCTTCTTTGTGTAATCTGAAAAAGATGTACAAGTTAGTAGATTGGCCTCATTTCTAAAGTAGTTTCTTTAGAAAAACAAACATCTTCATTACGAACACACTACTGTGTCAAATATGTTAATTAAGCTTGTAGGAATCAGTTGCTTTTCTACAAGAAGGTTGAGTGCAGCAAGTTCAACCTTTCCTTGTTAATGTAATCTAAAAAAGATGTACAAGTTAGTAGATTCCCTCATTTCTAAAGTAGTTTCTTGAGAAAACAAACATCTTCATTACCGAACACTGTACTTTGTGAAATAAGCTAATTCGGTTCTAGGAATCAGTTTTTTCTACAAAGAAGGTTGAGTGCAGCAAGTTCAAACTTTCCTTGTTAATGTAATCTAAAATGATGGCCAAGTTAGAAGATTTGCCTCATTTCTAAAGTAGTTTGTTGAGAAAACAAACATCTTCATTGCCAGAACATTGTACTGTGTGAAATAAGCTCATTCGGTTCTAGGAATCAGTTGCTTTCTACAAAAGAAGGTTGAGTGCAGCAAGTTCAAACTTTCCTTGTTAATGTAATCTAACAAGATGTACAAGTTAGTAGATTCGCCTCATTTCTAAAGTAGTTTCTTTAGAAAACAAACATCTTCATTGCACCGAACATTGTACTGTGTGAAATAAGCTAATTCGGTTCTAGGAATCACTTGCTTTCCTACAAAGAAGGTTGAGTGCAGCAAGTTCAAACTTTCCTAGTTTGTGTAATCTAACAAGATGTACAAGTTAGTAGATTCGCCTCATTTCTAAAGTAGTTTCTTGAGAAAACAAACATCTTCATTGCCGAACATTGTACTGTGTGAAATAAGCTAATTCGGTTCTAGGAATCACTTGCTTTCCTACAAAGAAGGTTGAGTGCAGCAAGTTCAAACTTTCCTAGTTTGTGTAATCTAACAAGATGTACAAGTTAGTAGATTCGCCTCATTTCTAAAGTAGTTTCTTGAGAAAACAAACATCTTGATTGCCGAACATTGTACTGTGTGAAATAAGCTAATTCGGTTCTAGGAATCACTTGCTTTTTCTACAAAGAAGGTTGAGTGCAGCAAGTTCAAACTTTCCTAGTTTGTGTAATCTAACAAGATGTACAAGTTAGTAGATTCGCCTCATTTCTAAAGTAGTTTCTTGAGAAAACAAACATCTTCATTGCAGAACATTGTACTGTGTGAAATAAGCTAATTCGGTTCTAGGAATCACTTGCTTTCCTACAAAAGAAGGTTGAGTGCAGCAAGTTCAAACTTTCCTTGTTAATGTAATCTAACAAGATGTACAAGTTAGTAGATTGGCCTCATTTCTAAAGTAGTTTCTTGAGAAAACAAACATCTTCATTGCCGAACATTGTACTGTGTGAAATAAGCTAATTCGGTTCTAGGAATCAGTTTGCTTTCCTACAAAGAAGGTTGAGTGCAGCAAGTTCAAACTTTCCTAGTTAATGTAATCTAACAAGATGTACAAGTTAGTAGATTCGCCTCATTTCAAAAAAGTAGTTTCTTGAGAAAACAAAACATCTTCATTGCGAACATTGTACTGTGTGAAATAAGCTCATTCGGTTCTAGGAATCACTTGCTTTCCTACAAAGAAGGTTGAGTGCAGCAAGTTCAAACTTTCCTAGTTAGTGAAATCTAAAATGATGTGCAAGTTAGTAGATTCGCCTCATTTCTAAAGTAGTTTCTTGAGAAAACAAACATCTTCATTGCGAACATTGTACTGCAATGTGAAATAAGCTCATTCGGTTCTAGGAATCAGTTGCTTTCCTACAAAAAGAAGGTTGAGTGCAGCAAGTTCAAACTTTCCTTGTTAATGTAATCTAAAAAGATGTACAAGTTAGTAGATTCGCCTCATTTCTAAAGTAGTTTCTTTAGAAAACAAACATCTTCATTACGAACACTGTACTGTGTGAAATAAGCTAATTCGGTTCTAGGAATCACTTGCTTTCCTACAAAGAAGGTTGAGTGCAGCAAGTTCAAACTTTCCCTACTTTGTGTAATCTAACAAGATGTACAAGTTAGTAGATTCGCCTCATTTCAAAAGTAGTTTCTTTAGAAAAGAAACATCTTCATTACCGAACACTGTACTGTGTCAAATAAGTTAATTCGGTTCTAGGAATCAATTTAATTTCTACAAAGAAGGTTGAGTGCAGCAAGTTCAAACTTTCCTAGTTAATGTAATCTCAAAAGATGGCCAAGTTAGAAGATTCGCCTCATTTGTAAAGTACTTTGTTGAGAAAACAAACATCTTCATTGCCGAACATTGTACTGTGTGAAATAAGCTCATTCGGATCTAGGAATCAGTTGCTTTCCTACAAAAGAAGGTTGAGTGCAGCAAGTTCAAACTTTCCTTGTTAATGTAATCTAAAAAGATGGCCAAGTTAGTAGATTCGACTCATTTGTAAAAGCACTTTGTTGAGAAAACAAACATCTTCATTTCGAACATTGTACTGTGTGAAATAAGCTCATTCGGTTCTAGGAATCAGTTGCTTTTCTACAAAAAGAAGGTTGAGTGCAGCAAGTTCAAACTTTCCGTGTTAATGTAATCTAAAAAGATGCACAAGTTAGTAGATTGGCCTCATTTCTAAAGTAGTTTCTTTAGAAAACAAACATCTTCATTACCGAACACTGTACTGTGTGAAATAAGTTAATTCACTTCTAGGAATCAGTTTAATTTCTACAAAGAAGGTTGAGTGCAGCAAGTTCAAACTTTCCTTGTTAATGTAATCTAAAAGATGCACAAGTTAGTACATTGGCCTCATTTCTAAAGTAGTTTCTTTGAAAACAAACATCTTCATTGCCGAACACTGTACTGGGTGAAATAAAGTTCATTCGGTTAGGAATCAGTTGCTTTTCTACAAAGAAGGTTGAGTGCAGCAAGTTCAAACTTTCCTTGTTAATGTAATCTGAAAAGATGCACAACTTAGTAGATTGGCCTCATTTCTAAAGTAGTTTGTTTAGAAAACAAACATCTTCATTACCGAACACTGTACTATGTGAAATGAGCTAGTTCGATTCTAGGAATCACTTGCTTTCCTACAAAGAAGGTTGAGTGCAGCAAGTTCAAACTTTCCTAATTTTTGTAATCTAACAAGATGTACAAGTTAGTGGATTCGCCTCATTTCTAAAGTAGTTTCTTTAGAAAACAAACATCTTCATTACGAACACTGTACTGTGTCAAATAAGTTAATTCGGTTCTAGGAATCAGTTTAATTTCTACAAAGAAGGTTGAGTGCAGCAAGTTCAAACTTTCCTTGTTAATGTAATCTAAAAAGATGGCCAAGTTAGTAGATTCACCTCATTTCTAAAGTAGTTTGTTGAGAAAACAAACATCTTCATTGCGAACATTGTACTGTGTGAAATAAGCTCATTCGGTTCTAGGAATCAGTTTGCTTTCTACAAAAGAAGGTTGAGTGCAGCAAGTTCAAACTTTCCTTGTTAATGTAATCTAAAAAGATGGCCAAGTTAGTAGATTCGCCTCATTTGTAAAGTACTTTTTGTTGAAAACAAACATCTTCATTGCGAACATTGTACTGTGTGAAATAAGCTCATTCGGTTCTAGGAATCAGTTGCTTTCCTACAAAGAAGGTTGAGTGCAGCAAGTTCAAACTTTCCTTGTTAATGTAATCTAAAAAGATGCACAACTTAGTAGATTGGCCTCATTTCTAAAGTAGTTTGTTTAGAAAACAAACATCTTCATTGCCGAACACTTGTACTGTGTGAAATAAGCAGGTTCGGTTCTAGGAATCACTTGCTTTCCTACAAAGAAGGTTGAGTGCAGCAAGTTCAAACTTTCCTAGTTTGTGTAATCTAACAAGATGTACAAGTTAGTAGATTCACCTCATTTCTAAAGTAGTTTCTTTAGAAAAAAACATCTTCATTACCAGAACACTGTACTGTTTGAAATAAGTTAATTCTCTTCTAGGAATCAGTTGCTTTCTAAAAAAGAAGGTTGAGTGCAGCAAGTTCAAACTTTCCTTGTTAATGTAATCTAAAAAGATGTACAAGTTAGTAGATTCGCCTCATTTGTAAAGTAGTTTGTTGAGAAAACAAACATCTTCATTGCGAACATTGTACTGTGTGAAATAAGCTCATTCGGTTCTAGGAATCAGTTGCTTTCCTACAAAGAAGGTTGAGTGCAGCAAGTTCAAACTTTCCTTGTTAATGTAATCTGAAAAGATGCACAACGTAGTAGATTGGCCTCATTTCTAAAGTAGTTTGTTTAGAAAACAAACATCTTCATTACCGAACACTACTATGTGAAATAAGCTCATTCGATTCTAGGAATCACTTGCTTTCCTACAAAGAAGGTTGAGTGCAGCAAGTTCAAACTTTCCTACTTTGTGTAATCTAACAAGATGTACAAGTTAGTGGATTCGCCTCATTTCTAAAGTAGTTTCTTTAGAAAGAAACATCTTCATTACGAACACTGTACTGTGTGAAATAAGTTAATTTGTTTCTAGGAATCAGTTTAATTTCTACAAAGAAGGTTGAGTGCAGCAAGTTCAAACTTTCCTTGTTAATGTAATCTCAAAGATGGCCAAGTTAGAAGATTCGCCTCATTTGTAAAGTACTTTGTTGAAAACAAACACCTTCATTGCCCAAACATTGTACTGTGTGAAATAAGCTCATTCGGTTCTAGGAATCAATTGCTTTCCTACAAAGAAGGTTGAGTGCAGCAAGTTCAAACTTTCCTTGTTAATGTAATCTAAAAAAGATGGCCAAGTTAGTAGATTCGACTCATTTGTAAAGTAGTTTCTTTGAGAAAACAAACATCTTCATTGCGAACATTGTACTGTGTGAAATAAAGCTCATTCGGTTCTAGGAATCAGTTGCTTTCCTACAAAGAAGGTTGAGTGTGCAGCAAGTTCAAACTTTCCTTGTTAATGTAATCTGAAAAGATGGACAAGTGTAGTAGATTGGCTTCATTTCTAAAGTAGTTTCTTTAGAAAAAAAACATCTTCATTGCGAACACTGTACTATGTGAAATAAGCTAGTTCGATTCTAGGAATCACTTGCTTTCCTACGAAGAAGGTTGAGTGCAGCAAGTTCAAACTTTCCTTGTTAATGTAATCTGAAAAAATGCACAAGTTAGTACATTGGCCTCATTTCTAAAGTAGTTTCTTTAGAAAACAAACATCTTCAGTACCGAACACTGTACTGTGTGAAATAAGTTAATTCGCTTCTAGGAATCAGTTGCTTTCCTACCAAGAAGTTTGAGTGCAGCAAGTTCAAACTTTCCTTTTAATGTAATCTCAAAAGATGGCCAAGTTACAACATTCGCCTCATTTGTAAAGTACTTTGTTGAGAAAACAAACATCTTCATTGCGAACATTGTACTGTGTGAAATAAGCTCATTCGGTTCTAGGAATCAGTTTGCTTTCTACAAAGAAGGTTGAGTGCAGCAAGTTCAAACTCTCCTTGTTAATGTAATCTAAAAAGATGGCCAAGTTAGTAGATTCGCCTCATTTGTAAAGTAGTTTGTTGAGAAAACAAACATCTTCATTGCCGAACATTGTACTGTGTGAAATAAGCTCATTCGGTTCAGGAATCAGTTGCTTTCCTACAAAAGAAGGTTGAGTGCAGCAAGTTCAAACTTTCCTTGTTAATGTAATCTAAAAAGATGCACAACTTAGTAGATTGGCCTCATTTCTAAAGTATTTTGTTTAGAAAACAAACATCTTCATTACCGAACACTGTACTTTGTGAAATAAAGTTGGATCGATTCTAGGAATCAGTTTGCTTTCCTACGAAGAAGGTTGAGTGCAGCAAGTTCAAACTTTCCTACTTTGTGTAAACTAACAAGATGTACAAGTTACTGGATTCGCCTCATTTCTAAAGTAGTTTCTTTAGAAAAGAAACATCTTCAGTACCGAACACTGTACTGTGTGAAATAAGTTAATTCGCTTCTAGGAATCAGTTTAATTTCTACGAAGAAGGTTGAGTGCAGCAAGTTCAAACTTTCCTTGTTAATGTAATCTCAAAAGATGGCCAAGTTAGAGATTCGCCTCATTTGTAAAGTACTTTGTTGAGAAAACAAACATCTTCATTGCGAACATTGTACTGTGTGAAATAATCTCATTCGGTTCTAGGAATCTGTTGCTTTCCTACAAAGAAGGTTGAGTGCAGCAAGTTCAAACTTTCCTTGTTAATGTAAACTAAAAAGATGGCCAAGTTAGTAGATTCGACTCATTCGTAAAGTAGTTTGTTGAGAAGAGAAACATCTTCATTTCCGAACATTGTACTGTGTGAAATAAGCTCATTCGGTTCTAGGAATCAGTTGCTTTCCTACAAAGAAGGTTGAGTGCAGCAAGTTCAAACTTTCCTTGTTAATGTAATCTAAAAAGATGCACAAGTTAGTAGATTGGCCTCATTTCTAAAGTAGTTTCTTTAGAAAACAAACATCTTCAGTACCGAACACTGTACTGTGTGAAATAAGTTAATTAAAGCTTCTAGGAATCAGTTTAATTTCTACAAAGAAGGTTGAGTGCAGCAAGTTTAAACTTTCCTTGTTAATGTAATCTAAAAAGATGGCCAAGTTAGAAGATTCGCCTCATTTGTAAAAGTACTTTGTTGAGAAAACAAACATCTTCATTGCCTGAACATTGTACTGTGTGAAATAAGCTCATTCGGTTCTAGGATTCAGTTGCTTTCCTACAAAGAAGGTTGAGTGCAGCAAGTTCAAACTTTCCTTGTTAATGTAATCTAAAAAGATGCACAAGTTAGTAGATTGGCCTCATTTCTAAAGTAGTTTCTTTAGAAAACAAACATCTTCATTGCGAACACTGTACTGTGTGAAATAAGCTAGTTCGGTTCTAGGAATCACTTGCTTTCCTACAAAGAAGGTTGAGTGCAGCAAGTTCAAACTTTCCTACTTTGTGTAATCTAAAAAGATGTACAAGTTAGTAGATTCGCCTCATTTCTAAAGTAGTTTCTTTAGAAAACAAACATCTTCATTACGAACACTGTACTGTGTCAAATAAGTTAATTCAGCTTCTAGGAATCAGTTTAATTTCTACGAAGAAGGTTGAGTGCAGCAAGTTCAAACTTTCCTTGTTAATGTAATCTAAAAAGATGGCCAAGTTAGAACATTCGCCTCATTTGAAAAAGTAGTTTGTTTGAAAACAAACATCTTCATTGCGAACATTGTACTGTGTGAAATAAGCTCATTCGGTTCTAGGAATCAGTTGCTTTCCTACAAAGAAGGTTGAGTGCAGCAAGTTCAAACTTTCCTTGTTAATGTAATCTAAAAAGATGGCCAAGTTAGTAGATTCGCCTCATTTCTAAAGTAGTTTGTTTTGAAAACAAACATCTTCATTACCGAACATTGTTCTGTGTGAAATAAGCTCATTCGTTTCTAGGGAATCAGTTGCTTTCCTACAAAGAAGGTTGAGTGCACGGCAAGTTCAAACTTTCCTTGTTAATGTAATCTAAAAAGATGCACAAGTTAGTGGATTGGCCTCATTTCTAAAGTAGTTTGTTTAGAAAACAAACATCTTCATTACCGAACACTGTACTATGTGAAATAAGCTAGTTCGGTTCTAGGAATCACTTGCTTTCCTCTGAAGGAAGGTTGAGTGCAGCAAGTTCAAACTTTCCTACTTTGTGTAATCAAACAAGATGTACAAGTTAGTGGATTCACCTCATTTCTAAAGTAGTTTCTTTAGAAAGAAACATCTTCATTACCGAACACTGTACTGTGTGAAATAAGCTCATTCGGTTCTAGGAATCAGTTGCTTTCCTACAAAGAAGGTTGAGTGCAGCAAGTTCAAACTTTCCTTGTTAATGTAATCTGAAAAGATGCACAAGTTAGTAGATTGGCCTCATTTCTAAAGTAGTTTCTTTGAAAACAAACATCTTCATTACCGAACACTGTACTGTGTGAAATAAGCTTAATTCGGTTCTAGGAATCAGTTTAATTTCCTACAAAGAAGGTTGAGTGCAGCAAGTTCAAACTTTCCTTGTTAATGTAATCTAAAAAGATGCACAAGTTAGTAGATTGGCCTCATTTCTAAAGTAGTTTCTTTGAGAGAAACAAAGATCTTCATTACGAACACTGTACTGTGTGAAATAAGTTAATTCGGTTCTAGGAAACAGTTTAATTTCTACAAAGAAGGTTGAGTGCAGCAAGTTCAAACTTTCCTTGTTAATGTAATCTCAAAAGATGGCCAAGTTTAGTAGATTCGCCTCATTTCTAAAGTACTTTGTTGAGAAAACAAACATCTTCATTGCGAACACTGTACTGTGTGAAATAAGCTCATTCAGTTCTAGGAATCAGTGGCATTCCTACAAAGAAGGTTGAGTGCAGCAAGTTCAAACTTTCCTTGTTAATGTAATCTGAAAAGATGGCCAAGTTAGAACATTCGCCTCATTTCTAAAGTACTTTGTTGAGAAAACAAACATCTTCATTGCGAACATTGTACTGTGTGAAATAAGCTCATTCGGTTCTAGGAATCAGTTGCTTTTCTACAAAGAAGGTTGAGTGCAGCAAGTTCAAACATGCCTTGTTAATGTAAACTAAAAAGATGGCCAAGTTAGTAGATTTGACACATTTGTAAAGTAGTTTGTTGAGAAAAGAAATATCTTCATTGCCGAACATTGTACTGTGTGAAATAAGCTCATTCGCTTCTAGGAATCAGTTGCTTTCCTACAAGGAAGGTTGAGTGCAGCGAGTTCAAACTTTCCTTGTTAATGTAATCTGAAAAGATGCACAACTTAGTAGATTGGCCTCATTTCTAAAGTAGTTTCTTTAGAAAAGAAACATTTTCAGTACCGAACACTGTACTGTGTGAAATAAGTTAATTCGCTTCTAGGAATTAGTTTAATTTCTACGAAGAGGGTTGAGTGCAGCAAGTTCAAACTTTCCTCGTTAATGTAATCTCAAAAGATGGCCAAGTTAGAACATTCGCCTCATTTGTAAAGTACTTTGTTGAGAAAACAAACATCTTCATTGCCGAACATTGTACTGTGTGAAATAAGCTCATTCGGTTCTAGGAATCAGTTGCTTTCCTACAAAGAAGGTTGAGTGCAGCAAGTTCAAACATTCCTTGTTAATGTAATCAGAAAAGATGCACAACTTAGTAGATTGGCCTCATTTCTAAAGTAGTTTGTTTAGAAAACCAACATCTTCATTACCGAACACTGTACTATGTGAAATGAGCAAGTTCGATTCTAGGAACCACTTGCTTTCCTACGAAGAAGGTTGAGTGCAGCAAGTTCAAACTTTCCTACTTTGTGTAATCTAAAAAGATGTACAAGTTAGTGGATTCGCATCATTTCTAAAGTAGTTTCTTTAGAAAAGAAACATCTTCATTACCGAACACTGTACTGTGTCAAATAAGTTAATTCGCTTCTAGGAATGAGTTTAATTTCTACGAAGAAGGTTGAGTGCAGCAAGTTCAAACTTTCCTTGTTAATGTAATCTCAAAAGATGGCCAAGTTAGAACATTCGCCTCATTTGAAAAGTACTTTGTTGAGAAAACAAACATCTTCATTGCCGAACATTGTACTGTGTGAAATAAGCTCATTCGGTTCTAGGAATCAGTTGCTTTCCTACAAAGAAGGTTGAGTGCAGCAAGTTCAAACTTTCCTTGTTAATGTAATCTAAAAAGATGGCCAAGTTAGTAGATTCACCTAATTTGTAAAGTAGTTTGTTGAGACAACAAACATCTTCATTGCCGAACATTGTTCTCTGTGAAATAAGCTCTTTTGGTTCTAGGAATCAGTTGCTTTCCTACAAAGAAGGTTGAGTGCAGCAAGTTCAAACTTTCCTTGTTAATGTAATCTGAAAAGATGCACAACTGAGTAGATTGGCCTCATTTCTAAAGTAGTTTGTTTAGAAAACAAACATCTTCATTACCGAACACTGTACTATGTGAAATGAGCTAGTTGGATTCTAGGAATCACTTGCTTTCCTACGAGGAAGGTTGAGTGCAGCAAGTTCAAACTTTCCTACTTTGTGTAATCTAACAAGATGTACAAGTTAGTGGATTCACCTCATTTCTAAAGTAGTTCCTTTAGAAAAGAAACATCTTCAGTACCGAACACTGTACTGTGTGAAATAAGCTCATTCGGTTCTAGGAATCAGTTGCTTTCCTACAAAGAAGGTTGAGTGCAGCAAGTTCAAACTTTCCTTGTTAATGTAATCTGAAAAGATGCACAATGTAGTAGATTGGCCTCATTTCTAAAGTAGTTTCTTTAGAAAACAAACATCTTCATTACCGAACACTGTACTGTGTGAAATAAGTTAATTAAGTTCTAGGAATCAGTTTAATTTTCTACGAAGATGGTTGAGTGCTGCAAGTTCAAACTTTCCTTGTTAATGTAATCTGAAAAGATGCACAACGTAGTAGATTGGCCTCATTTCTAAAGTAGTTTCTTTAGAAAAGAAACATCTTCTGTACCGAACACTGTACTGTGTGAAATAAGTTAATTCGCTTCTAGGAATCAGTTTAATTTCTACGAAGAAGGTTGACTGAAGCAAGATCAAACTTTCCTTGTTAATGTAATCTCAAGAGATGGCCAAGTTAGAAGATTCGCCTCATTTGTAAAGTACTTTGTTGAGAAAACAAACATTTTCATTACCGAACACTGTACTGTGTGAAATAAGCTCATTCAGTTCTAGGAATCAGTTGCTTTCCTACAAAGAAGGTTGAGTGCAGCAAGTTCACACTTTCCTTGTTAATGTAATCTGAAAAGATGCACAACGTAGTAGAATGGCCTCATTTCTAAAGTAGTTTGTTTACAAAACAAACAATTTCATTACCGAACACTGTCCTATGTGAAATGAGCTAGTTCGATTCTAGGAATCACTTGCTTTCCTACGAAGAAGGTTGAGTGCAGCAAGTTCAAACTTTCCTACTTTGTGTAAACTAACAAGATGTACAAGTTAGTGGATTCGCCTCATTTCTAAAGTAGTTTCTTTAGAAAAGAAACATCTTCAGTACCGAACACTGTACTGTGTCAAATAAGTTAATTCGCTTCTAGGAATCATTTTCATTTCTACGAAGAAGGTTGAGTGCAGCAACTTCAAACTTTCCTTCTTAATGTAATATCAAAAGATGGCCAAATTAGAAGATTCGCATCATTTGTAAAGTACGTTGTTCAGAAAACAAACATCTTCAATGCCGAACATTGTACTGTGTGAAATAAGCTCATTCGGATCTAGGAATAAGTTGCTTTCCAACAAAGAAGGTTGAGTGCAGCAAGTTCAAACTTTCCTTGTTAATGTAATCTAAAAAGATGGACAAGTTAGTAGATTCGACTCATTTGTAAAGTAGTTTTTGTTGAAAACAAACATCTTCATTGCGAACATTGTACTGTGTGAAATAAGCTCATTCGGTTCTAGGAATCAGTTGCTTTCCTACAAAGAAGGTGGAGTGCAGCAATTTCAAACTTTCCTTCTTTGTGTAATCTAACAAGATGTACAAGTTAGTGGATTCCCCTCATTTCTAAAGTAATTTCTTTAGAAAAGAAACATCTTCAGTACCGAACACTGTACTGTGTGAAATAAGTTAATTCGCTTCTAGGAATCAGTTCCTTTCCTACAAAGAAGGTTGAGTGCAGCAAGTTCAAACTTTCCTTGTTAATGTAATCTAAAAATATGGCCAAGTTAGTAGACTTGCCTCATTTGCAAAGTAGTTTGTTGAGAAAACAAACATCTTCATTGCCGAACATTGTACTGGGTGAAATAAGCTCATTCGGTTCTAGGAATCAGTTGCTTTCCTACAAAGAAGGTTGAGTGCAGCAAGTTCAAACTTTCCTTGTTAATGTAATCTTAAAAGTTGCACAAGGTAGTAGATTGGCCTCATTTCTAAAGTAGTTTCTTTAGAAAAGAAACATCTTCAGTACCGAACATTGTACTGTGTGTAATAAGTTAATTCGATTCTAGGAATCAGTTAAATTTCTACGAAGAAGGTTGAGTGCAGCAAGTTCAAACTTTCCTACTTTCTGTAATCTAACAAGATGTATAAGCTAGTGGATTCGCCTCATTTCTAAAGTAGTTTCTTTAGAAAAGAAACATCTTCAGTACCGAACACTGTACTGTGTGAAATAGGTTAATTCGCTTCTAGGAATCATTTTAATTTCTACGAAGAAGGTTGAGTGCTGCAAGTTCAAACTTTTCTTGTTAATGTAATCTGAAAAGATGTACAACGTAGTACATTGGCCTCCTTTCTAAAGTAGTTTCTTTAGAAAAGAAACATCTTCACTACCGAACAGTGTATTGTGTGAAATAAGTTAATTCGATTCTAGGAATCAGTTTAATTTCTACGAAGAAGGTTGAGTGCAGCAAGTTCAAACTTTCCTACTTTGTGTAATCAAACAAGATGTACAAGTTAGTGGATTCGCCTCATTTCTAAAGTAGTTTCTTTAGAAAAGAAACATCTTCAGTTCCGAACACTGTAGTGTGTGAAATATGTTAATTCGCTTCTAGGAAGCATTTTAATTTCTACGAACAAGGTTGAGTGCAGCAAGTTCAAACTTTCCTTGTTAATGTAATCTCAAAAGATGGCCAAGTTAGAAGATTCGCCTCATTTGTAAAGTACTTTGTTGAGAAAACAAACATCTTCATTGCCGAACATTGTACTGTGTGAAATTAGCTCATTCAGTTCTAGGAATCAGTTGCTTTCCTACAAAGAAGGTTGAGTGCAGCAAGTTCAAACTTTTCTTGTTAATGTAATCTGAGAAGATGCACAACGTAGTAGATTGGCCTCATTTCTAAAGTAGTTTCTTTAGAAAAGAAACATCTTCAGTACCGAACAGTGTACTGTGTGAAATAAGTTAATTCGATTCTAGGAATCAGTTTAATTTCTACGAAGAAGGTTGAGTGCAGCAAGTTCAAACTTTCCTTGTTAATGTACTCTGAAAAGATGCACAACTTAGTAGATTGGCCTCATTTCTAAAGTAGTTTGTTTAGAAAGCAAACATCTTCATTACCGAACACTGTACTTTGTGAAATGAGCTAGTTCGATTCTAGGAATCACTTGCTTTCCTACGAAGAAGGTTGAGTGCAGCAAGTTCAAACTTTCCTACTTTGTGTAATCTAACAAGATGTACAAGTTAGTGGATTCACCTCATTTCTAAAGTAGTTTCTTTAGAAAAGAAACATCTTCAGTACCGAACACTGTACTGTGTCAAATAAGTTAATTCGCTTCTAGGAATCAGTTTAATTTCTACGAAGGAGGTTGAGTGCAGCAAGTTCAAACTTTCCTTGTTAATGTAATCTCAAAGATGGCCACGTTAGAACATTCACCTCATTTGTAAAGTACTTTGTTGATAAAACAAACATCTTCATTGCCGAACATTGTACTGTGTGAAATAAGCTCATTCGGTTCTAGGAATCAGTTGCTTTCCTACAAAGAAGGTTGAGTGCAGCAAGTTCAAACATTCCTTGTTAATGTAATCTGAAAAGATGCACAACGTAGTAGATTGGCCTCATTTCTAAAGTAGTTTCTTTAGAAAAGAAACATCTTCAGTACCGAACAGTGTACTGTGTGAAATAAGTTAATTCGCTTCCAGGAATCAGTTTAATTTCTACCAAGAAGGTTGACTGCAGCAAGTTCAATCTTTCCTTGTTAATGTAATCTCAAAAGATGGCCAAGTTAGAAGATTCGCCTCATTTGTAAAGTAGTTTGTTGAGAAAACAAACATCTTCATTGCGAACATTGTACTGTGTGAAATAAGCTCATTCGGTTCTAGGAATCAGTTGCTTTCCAACAAAGAAGGTTGAGTGCAGCAACTTCAAACTTTCCTTGTTAATGTAATCTAAAAAGATGGCCACGTTAGTAGATTCGACTCACTTTTTTGTAAAGTAGTTTGTGGAAAACAAACATCTTCATTACTGAATACTGCGATATGTGAAATGAGCTAGTTCGATTCTAGGAATCACTTGGTTTCCTACAAAGAAGGTTGAGTGCACCAAGTTCAAACTTTCCTCCTTTGTGTAAACTAACAAGATGTACAAGTCAGTGGATTGTCATCATTTCTAAAGTAATTTCTTTAGAATAGAAACATCTTCAGTACCAAATACTGTACTGTGTGAAATAAGTTAATTCGCTTCTAGGAATCAGTTTAATTTCTACGAAGAAGGTTGAGTGCAGCAAGTTCAAACTTTGCTTGTTAATGTAATCTCAAAAGATGGCCAAGTTAGAACATTCGCCTCATTTGTAAAGTACTTTGTTGAGAAAACAAACATCTTCATTGCCAAACATTGTACTGTGTGAAATAAACTCATTCGGTTCTAGGAATCAGTTGCTTTCCTACAAAGAAGGTTGAGTGCAGCAAGTTCAAACTTTCCTTGTTAATGTAATCTGAAAAGATGCACAACTTAGTAGAATGGCCTCATTTCTAAAGTAGTTTGTTTACAAAACAAACAATTTCATTACCGAACACTGTCCTATGTGAAATGAGCTAGTTCGATTCTAGGAATCACTTGCTTTCCTACGAAGAAGGTTGAGTGCAGCAAGTTCAAACTTTCCTACTTTGTGTAAACTAACAAGATGTACAAGTTAGTGGATTCGCCTCATTTCTAAAGTAGTTTCTTTAGAAAAGAAACATCTTCAGTACCGAACACTGTACTGTGTCAAATAAGTTAATTCGCTTCTAGGAATCAGTTTCATTTCTACGAAGAAGGTTGAGTGCAGCAACTTCAAACTTTCCTTCTTAATGTAATATCAAAAGATGGCCAAATTAGAAGATTCGCCTCATTTGTAAAGTACGTTGTTCAGAAAACAAACATCTTCAATGCCGAACATTGTACTGTGTGAAATAAGCTCATTCGGATCTAGGAATAAGTTGCTTTCCAACAAAGAAGGTTGAGTGCAGCAAGTTCAAACTTTCCTTGTTAATGTAATCTAAAAGATGGACAAGTTAGTAGATTTGACTCATTTGTAAAGTACTTTGTTGAGAAAACAAACATCTTCATTGCCGAACATTGTACTGTGTGAAATAAGCTCATTCGGTTCTAGGAATCAGTTGCTTTCCTACAAAGAAGGTGGAGTGCAGCAATTTCAAACTTTCCTTCTTTGTGTAATCTAACAAGATGTACAAGTTAGTGGATTCCCCTCATTTCTAAAGTAATTTCTTTAGAAAAGAAACATCTTCAGTACCGAACACTGTACTGTGTGAAATAAGTTAATTCGCTTCTAGGAATCAGTTGCTTTCCTACAAAGAAGGTTGAGTGCTGCAAGTTCAAACTTTCCTTGTTAATGTAATCTAAAAATATGGCCAAGTTAGTAGACTTGCCTCATTTGCAAAGTAGTTTGTTGAGAAAACAAACATCTTCATTGCCGAACATTGTACTGGGTGAAATAAGCTCATTTGGTTCTAGGAATCAGTTGCTTTCCTACAAAGAAGGTTGAGTGCAGCAAGTTCAAACTTTCCTTGTTAATGTAATCTTAAAAGTTGCACAAGGTAGTAGATTGGCCTCATTTCTAAAGTAGTTTCTTTAGAAAAGAAACATCTTCAGTACCGAACATTGTACTGTGTGTAATAAGTTAATTCGATTCTAGGAATCAGTTAAATTTCTACGAAGAAGGTTGAGTGCAGCAAGTTCAAACTTTCCTACTTTCTGTAATCTAACAAGATGTATAACCTAGTGGATTCGCCTCATTTCTAAAGTAGTTTCTTTAGAAAAGAAACATCTTCAGTACCGAACACTCTACTGTGTGAAATAAGTTAATTCGCTTCTAGGAATCATTTTAATTTCTACGAAGAAGGTTGAGTGCTGCAAGTTCAAACTTTCCTTGTTAATGTAATCTGAAAAGATGCACAACGTAGTACATTGGCCTCCTTTCTAAAGTAGTTTCTTTAGAAAAGAAACATCTTCAGTACCGAACAGTGTATTGTGTGAAATAAGTTAATTCGATTCTAGGAATCAGTTTAATTTCTACGAAGAAGGTTGAGTGCAGCAAGTTCAAACTTTCCTACTTTGTGTAATCAAACAAGATGTACAAGTTAGTGGATTCGCCTCATTTCTAAAGTAGTTTCTTTAGAAAAGAAACATCTTCAGTTCCGAACACTGTAGTGTGTGAAATAAGTTAATTCGCTTCTAGGAATCATTTTAATTTCTACGAACAAGGTTGAGTGCAGCAAGTTCAAACTTTCCTTGTTAATGTAATCTCAAAAGATGGCCAAGTTAGAAGATTCGCCTCATTTGTAAAGTACTTTGTTGAGAAAACAAACATCTTCATTGCCGAACATTGTACTGTGTGAAATTAGCTCATTCAGTTCTAGGAATCAGTTGCTTTCCTACAAAGAAGGTTGAGTGCAGCAAGTTCAAACTTTTCTTGTTAATGTAATCTGAGAAGATGCACAACGTAGTAGATTGGCCTCATTTCTAAAGTAGTTTCTTTAGAAAAGAAACATCTTCAGTACCGAACATTTGTACTGTGTGAAATAAGTTAATTCGATTCTAGGAATCAGTTTAATTTCTACGAAGAAGGTTGAGTGCAGCAAGTTCAAACTTTCCTTGTTAATGTACTCTGAAAAGATGCACAACTTAGTAGATTGGCCTCATTTCTAAAGTAGTTTGTTTAGAAAGCAAACATCTTCATTACCGAACACTGTACTTTGTGAAATGAGCTAGTTCGATTCTAGGAATCACTTGCTTTCCCTCTGAAGAAGGTTGAGTGCAGCAAGTTCAAACTTTCCTACTTTGTGTAATCTAACAAGATGTACAAGTTAGTGGATTCACCTCATTTCTAAAGTAGTTTCTTTAGAAAAGAAACATCTTCATTGCCGAACACTGTACTGTGTCAAATAAGTTAATTCGCTTCTAGGAATCAGTTTAATTTCTCTGAAGGAGGTTGAGTGCAGCAAGTTCAAACTTTCCTTGTTAATGTAATCTCAAAGATGGCCACGTTAGAACATTCACCTCATTTGTAAAAGTACTTTGTTGATAAAACAAACATCTTCATTGCCGAACATTGTACTGTGTGAAATAAGCTCATTCGGTTCTAGGAATCAGTTGCTTTCCTACAAAGAAGGTTGAGTGCAGCAAGTTCAAACATTCCTTGTTAATGTAATCTGAAAAGATGCACAACGTAGTAGATTGGCCTCATTTCTAAAGTAGTTTCTTTAGAAAAGAAACATCTTCAGTACCGAACAGTGTACTGTGTGAAATAAGTTAATTCGCTTCCAGGAATCAGTTTAATTTCTACCAAGAAGGTTGACTGCAGCAAGTTCAATCTTTCCTTGTTAATGTAATCTCAAAAGATGGCCAAGTTAGAAGATTCGCCTCATTTGTAAAGTACTTTGTTGAGAAAACAAACATCTTCATTGCCGAACATTGTACTGTGTGAAATAAGCTCATTCGGTTCTAGGAATCAGTTGCTTTCCAACAAAGAAGGTTGAGTGCAGCAACTTCAAACTTTCCTTGTTAATGTAATCTAAAAAGATGGCCACGTTAGTAGATTCGACTCATTTGTAAAGTAGTTTGTGGAGAAAACAAACATCTTCATTACTGAACATTGTACTATGTGAAATGAGCTAGTTCGGTTCTAGAATCACTTGCTTTCCTACAAAGAAGGTTGAGTGCAGCAAGTTCAAACTTTCCTTGTTTGTGTAAACTAACAAGATTACAAGTTAGTGGATTGTCCTCATTTCTAAAGTAGTTTCTTTAGAAAAGAAACATCTTCATTACCAAACACTGTACTGTGTGAAATAAAATTCGGATCTAGGAATCAGTTTAATTTCTAAAAGAAGGTTAGTGCAGCAAGTTCAAACTTTCCTTGTTAATGTAATCTCAAAAGATGGCCAAGTTAGAAGATTCGCCTCATTTTAAAAAGTACTTTGTTTTGAAAACAAACATCTTCATTGCCAAACATTGTACTGTGTGAAATAAGCTCATTCGGTTCTAGGAATCAGTTGCTTTCCTACAAAGAAGGTTGAGTGCAGCAAGTTCAAACTTTTCCTTGTTAATGTAATCTAAAAGATGCACAACTTAGTAGAATGGCCTCATTTCTAAAGTAGTTTGTTTACAAAACAAACAATTTCATTACCGAACACTGTCCTATGTGAAATGAGCTAGTTCGATTCTAGGAATCACTTGCTTTTCCACGAAGAAGGTTGAGTGCAGCAAGTTCAAACTTTCCTACTTTGTGTAAAACTAAAAAGATGTACAAGTTAGTGGATTCGCCTCATTTCTAAAGTAGTTTCTTTAGAAAAGAAACATCTTCAGTACCGAACACTGTACTGTGTCAAATAAGTTAATTCGCTTCTAGGAATCAGTTTCATTTCTACGAAGAAGGTTGAGTGCAGCAACTTCAAACTTTCCTTCTTAATGTAATATCAAAAGATGGCCAAATTAGAAGATTCGCCTCATTTGTAAAGTACGTTGTTCAGAAAACAAACATCTTCAATGCCGAACATTGTACTGTGTGAAATAAGCTCATTCGGATCTAGGAATAAGTTGCTTTCCAACAAAGAAGGTTGAGTGCAGCAAGTTCAAACTTTCCTTGTTAATGTAATCTAAAAAGATGGACAAGTTAGTAGATTCGACTCATTTGTAAAGTACTTTGTTGAGAAAACAAACATCTTCATTGCCGAACATTGTACTGTGTGAAATAAGCTCATTCGGTTCTAGGAATCAGTTGCTTTCCTACAAAGAAGGTGGAGTGCAGCAATTTCAAACTTTCCTTCTTTGTGTAATCTAACAAGATGTACAAGTTAGTGGATTCCCCTCATTTCTAAAGTAATTTCTTTAGAAAAGAAACATCTTCAGTACCGAACACTGTACTGTGTGAAATAAGTTAATTCGCTTCTAGGAATCAGTTGCTTTCCTACAAAGAAGGTTGAGTGCAGCAAGTTCAAACTTTCCTTGTTAATGTAATCTAAAAATATGGCCAAGTTAGTAGACTTGCCTCATTTGCAAAAGTAGTTTGTTGAGAAAACAAACATCTTCATTGCGAACATTGTACTGGGTGAAATAAGCTCATTTGGTTCTAGGAATCAGTTGCTTTCCTACAAAGAAGGTTGAGTGCAGCAAGTTCAAACTTTCCTTGTTAATGTAATCTTAAAAAGTTGCACAAGGTAGTAGATTGGCCTCATTTTCTAAAGTAGTTTCTTTAGAAAACAAACATCTTCAGTGCCGAACATTGTACTGTGTGTAATAAGTTAATTCGATTCTAGGAATCAGTTAAATTTCTAAAAAGAAGGTTGAGTGCAGCAAGTTCAAACTTTCCTACTTTCTGTAATCTAACAAGATGTATAAGCTAGTGGATTCGCCTCATTTCTAAAGTAGTTTCTTTAGAAAAGAAACATCTTCAGTACCGAACACTGTACTGTGTGAAATAAGTTAATTCGCTTCTAGGAATCATTTTAATTTCTACGAAGAAGGTTGAGTGCTGCAAGTTCAAACTTTCCTTGTTAATGTAATCTGAAAAGATGCACAACGTAGTACATTGGCCTCATTTCTAAAGTAGTTTCTTTAGAAAAGAAACATCTTCAGTACCGAACAGTGTATTGTGTGAAATAAGTTAATTCGATTCTAGGAATCAGTTTAATTTCTACGAAGAAGGTTGAGTGCAGCAAGTTCAAACTTTCCTACTTTGTGTAATCAAACAAGATGTACAAGTTAGTGGATTCGCCTCATTTCTAAAGTAGTTTCTTTAGAAAAGAAACATCTTCAGTTCCGAACACTGTAGTGTGTGAAATAAGTTAATTCGCTTCTAGGAATCATTTTAATTTCTACGAACAAGGTTGAGTGCAGCAAGTTCAAACTTTCCTTGTTAATGTAATCTCAAAAGATGGCCAAGTTAGAAGATTCGCCTCATTTGTAAAGTACTTTGTTGAGAAAACAAACATCTTCATTGCCGAACATTGTACTGTGTGAAATTAGCTCATTCAGTTCTAGGAATCAGTTGCTTTCCTACAAAGAAGGTTGAGTGCAGCAAGTTCAAACTTTTCTTGTTAATGTAATCTGAGAAGATGCACAACGTAGTAGATTGGCCTCATTTCTAAAGTAGTTTCTTTAGAAAAGAAACATCTTCAGTACCGAACAGTGTACTGTGTGAAATAAGTTAATTCGATTCTAGGAATCAGTTTAATTTCTACGAAGAAGGTTGAGTGCAGCAAGTTCAAACTTTCCTTGTTAATGTACTCTGAAAAGATGCACAACTTAGTAGATTGGCCTCATTTCTAAAGTAGTTTGTTTAGAAAGCAAACATCTTCATTACCGAACACTGTACTTTGTGAAATGAGCTAGTTCGATTCTAGGAATCACTTGCTTTCCTACGAAGAAGGTTGAGTGCAGCAAGTTCAAACTTTCCTACTTTGTGTAATCTAACAAGATGTACAAGTTAGTGGATTCACCTCATTTCTAAAGTAGTTTCTTTAGAAAAGAAACATCTTCAGTACCGAACACTGTACTGTGTCAAATAAGTTAATTCGCTTCTAGGAATCAGTTTAATTTCACAGAAGGAGGTTGAGTGCAGCAAGTTCAAACTTTCCTTGTTAATGTAATCTCAAAGATGGCCACGTTAGAACATTCACCTCATTTGTAAAGTACTTTGTTGATAAAACAAACATCTTCATTGCCGAACATTGTACTGTGTGAAATAAGCTCATTCGGTTCTAGGAATCAGTTGCTTTCCTACAAAGAAGGTTGAGTGCAGCAAGTTCAAACATTCCTTGTTAATGTAATCTGAAAAGATGCACAACGTAGTAGATTGGCCTCATTTCTAAAGTAGTTTCTTTAGAAAAGAAACATCTTCAGTACCGAACAGTGTACTGTGTGAAATAAGTTAATTCGCTTCCAGGAATCAGTTTAATTTCTACCAAGAAGGTTGACTGCAGCAAGTTCAATCTTTCCTTGTTAATGTAATCTCAAAAGATGGCCAAGTTAGAAGATTCGCCTCATTTGTAAAGTACTTTGTTGAGAAAACAAACATCTTCATTGCCGAACATTGTACTGTGTGAAATAAGCTCATTCGGTTCTAGGAATCAGTTGCTTTCCAACAAAGAAGGTTGAGTGCAGCAAGTTCAAACTTTCCTTGTTAATGTAATCTAAAAAAGATGGCCACGTTAGTAGATTCGACTCATTTGTAAAGTAGTTTGTGGAGAAAACAAACATCTTCATTGCCGAACACTGTACTGTGAAACTAAGCTCATTCGGTTCTAGGAATCAGTTTGCTTTCCTACAAAGAAGGTTGAGTACAGCAAGTTCAAACTTTCCTTGTTAATGTAATCTAAAAAGATGGCCAAGTTAGAAGATTCGCCTCATTTGTAAAGTACTTTGTTGAGAAAACAAACATCTTCATTGCGAACATTGTACTGTGTGAAATAAGCTCATTTGGTTCTAGGAATCAGTTGCTTTCCTAAAAAGAAGGTTGAGTGCAGCAAGTTCAAACTTTCCTTGTTAATGTAATCTGAAAAGATGCACAACTTAGTAGAATGGCCTCATTTCTAAAGTAGTTTGTTTACAAAACAAACAATTTCATTACCGAACACTGTCCTATGTGAAATGAGCTAGTTCGATTCTAGGAATCACTTGCTTTCCTACGAAGAAGGTTGAGTGCAGCAAGTTCAAACTTTCCTACTTTGTGTAAACTAACAAGATGTACAAGTTAGTGGATTCGCCTCATTTCTAAAGTAGTTTCTTTAGAAAAGAAACATCTTCAGTACCGAACACTGTACTGTGTCAAATAAGTTAATTCGCTTCTAGGAATCAGTTTCATTTCTACGAAGAAGGTTGAGTGCAGCAACTTCAAACTTTCCTTCTTAATGTAATATCAAAAGATGGCCAAATTAGAAAGATTCGCCTCATTTGTAAAAAAGTCGTTGTTCAGAAAACAAACATCTTCAATGCCGAACATTGTACTGTGTGAAATAAGCTCATTAGGATCTAGGAATAAGTTGCTTTCCAACAAAGAAGGTTGAGTGCAGCAAGTTCAAACTTTCCTTGTTAATGTAATCTAAAAAGATGGACAAGTTAGTAGATTCGACTCATTTGTAAAGTACTTTGTTGAGAAAACAAACATCTTCATTGCCGAACATTGTACTGTGTGAAATAAGCTCATTCGGTTCTAGGAATCAGTTGCTTTCCTACAAAGAAGGTGGAGTGCAGCAAGTTCAAACTTTCCTTGTTAATGTAATCTAACAAGATGTACAAGTTAGTAGATTGGCCTCATTTCTAAAGTAGTTTCTTTAGAAAACAAACATCTTCATTGCGAACACTGTACTGTGTGAAATAAGTTAATTCGAAGCTTCTAGGAATCAGTTGCTTTCCTACAAAGAAGGTTGAGTGCAGCAAGTTCAAACTTTCCTTGTTAATGTAATCTAAAAAGATGGCCAAGTTAGTAGATTTGCCTCATTTTCTAAAGTAGTTTGTTGAGAAAACAAACATCTTCATTACCGAACATTGTACTGTGTGAAATAAGCTCATTTGGTTCTAGGAATCAGTTGCTTTTCTACAAAGAAGGTTGAGTGCAGCAAGTTCAAACTTTCCTTGTTAATGTAATCTAAAAAGTTGCACAAGTTAGTAGATTGGCCTCATTTCTAAAGTAGTTGCTTTAGAAAACAAACATCTTCATTGCCGAACATTGTACTGTGTGTAATAAGTTAATTCGATTCTAGGAATCAGTTGCTTTCCTACACGAAGAAGGTTGAGTGCAGCAAGTTCAAACTTTCCTACTTTCTGTAATCTAACAAGATGGCCAACCTAGTGGATTCGCCTCATTTCTAAAGTAGTTTCTTTAGAAAAGAAACATCTTCAGTACCGAACACTGTACTGTGTGAAATAAGTTAATTCGGTTCTAGGAATCATTTTAATTTCTAAAAGAAGGTTGAGTGCTGCAAGTTCAAACTTTCCTTGTTAATGTAATCTGAAAAGATGCACAACGTAGTACATTGGCCTCATTTCTAAAGTAGTTTCTTTAGAAAAGAAACATCTTCATACCGAACAGTGTATTTGTGAAATAAGTTATTTCGATTCTAGGAATCAGTTTAATTTTCTACGAAGAAGGTTGAGTGCAGCAAGTTCAAACTTTCCTACTTTGTGTAATCAAACAAGATGTACAAGTTAGTGGATTGGCCTCATTTCTAAAGTAGTTTCTTTAGAAAGAAACATCTTCAGTTCGAACACTGTACTGTGTGAAATAAGTTAATTCGCTTCTAGGAATCAGTTTAATTTCTACGAACAAGGTTGAGTGCAGCAAGTTCAAACTTTCCTTGTTAATGTAATCTCAAAAGATGGCCAAGTTAGAAGATTCGCCTCATTTGTAAAGTACTTTGTTGAGAAAACAAACATCTTCATTGCGAACATTGTACTGTGTGAAATAAGCTCATTCAGTTCTAGGAATCAGTTGCTTTCCTACAAAGAAGGTTGAGTGCAGCAAGTTCAAACTTTCCTTGTTAATGTAATCTGAGAAGATGCACAACGTAGTAGATTGGCCTCATTTCTAAAGTAGTTTCTTTAGAAAACAAACATCTTCAGTACCGAACATTGTACTGTGTGAAATAAATTAGTCGATTCTAGGAATCAGTTTAATTTCTCTGAAGAAGGTTGAGTGCAGCAAGTTCAAACTTTCCTTGTTAATGTAATCTGAAAAGATGCACAACTTAGTAGATTGGCCTCATTTCTAAAGTAGTTTGTTTAGAAAACAAACATCTTCATTACCGAACACTGTACTTTGTGAAATGAGCTAGTTCGATTCTAGGAATCACTTGCTTTCCTACAAAGAAGGTTGAGTGCAGCAAGTTCAAACTTTCCTACTTTGTGTAATCTAACAAGATGCACAAGTTAGTGGATTCACCTCATTTCTAAAGTAGTTTCTTTAGAAAACAAACATCTTCAGTACCGAACACTGTACTGTGTCAAATAAGTTAATTTATTCTAGGAATCAGTTTAATTTCTACGAAGGAGGTTGAGTGCAGCAAGTTCAAACTTTCCTTGTTAATGTAATCTCAAAGATGGCCACGTTAGAACATTCACCTCATTTGTAAAGTACTTTGTTGAGAAAACAAACATCTTCATTACCGAACATTGTACTGTGTGAAATAAGCTCATTCGGTTCTAGGAATCAGTTGCTTTCCTACAAGAAGGTTGAGTGCAGCAAGTTCAAACATTCCTTGTTAATGTAATCTGAAAAGATGCACAAGTTAGTAGATTCGCCTCATTTCTAAAGTAGTTTCTTTAGAAAACAAACATCTTCAGTACCGAACATTGTACTGTGTGAAATAAGTTAATTCGGCTTCCAGGAATCAGTTTAATTTCTACAAAGAAGGTTGACTGCAGCAAGTTCAAACTTTCCTTGTTAATGTAATCTCAAAAGATGGCCAAGTTAGAAGATTCGCCTCATTTGTAAAAGTAGTTTGTTGAGAAAACAAACATCTTCATTGCCGAACATTGTACTGTGTGAAATAAGCTCATTCGGTTCTAGGAATCAGTTGCTTTCCAACAAAGAAGGTTGAGTGCAGCAAGTTCAAACTTTCCTTTTTAATGTAATCTAAAAAGATGGCCAAGTTAGTAGATTCGACTCATTTGTAAAGTAGTTTGTTGAGAAAACAAACATCTTCATTACTGAATAACATTGTACTGTGTGAAATAAGCTCATTCGGTTCTAGTGAATCAGTTTGCTTTCTCCTGCAAAGAAGGTTGAGTGCAGCAAGTTCAAACTTTCCTTGTTAATGTAATCTAAAAAGATGGCCAAGTTAGAAGATTGGCCTCATTTGTAAAGTAGTTTGTTGAGAAAACAAACATCTTCATTGCCGAACATTGTACTGTGTGAAATAAGCTCATTCGGTTCTAGGAATCAGTTGCTTTCCTACAAAGAAGGTTGAGTGCAGCAAGTTCAAACTTTCCTTGTTAATGTAATCTGAAAAGATGCACAACTTAGTAGATTGGCCTCATTTCTAAAGTAGTTTGTTTACAAAACAAACATCTTCATTACCGAACACTGTCCTATGTGAAATGAGCTAGTTCGATTCTAGGAATCACTTGCTTTCCTACGAAGAAGGTTGAGTGCAGCAAGTTCAAACTTTCCTTGTTTTGTGTAAACTAACAAGATGTACAAGTTAGTGGATTCGCCTCATTTCTAAAGTAGTTTCTTTAGAAAAGAAACATCTTCATTGCCGAACACTGTACTGTGTCAAATAAGTTAATTCGCTTCTAGGAATCAGTTTCATTTCTACGAAGAAGGTTGAGTGCAGCAAGTTCAAACTTTCCTTGTTAATGTAATATCAAAAGATGGCCAAATTAGAAGATTCGCCTCATTTGTAAAGTAGTTTGTTCAGAAAACAAACATCTTCAATGCCGAACATTGTACTGTGTGAAATAAGCTTTATTCGGTTCTAGGAATCAGTTGCTTTCCAACAAAGAAGGTTGAGTGCAGCAAGTTCAAACTTTCCTTGTTAATGTAATCTAAAAAGATGGACAAGTTAGTAGATTCGACTCATTTCTAAAGTAGTTTGTTGAGAAAACAAACATCTTCATTGCGAACATTGTACTGTGTGAAATAAGCTCATTCGGTTCTAGGAATCAGTTGCTTTCCTACAAAGAAGGTTGAGTGCAGCAATTTCAAACTTTCCTTCTTTGTGTAATCTAACAAGATGTACAAGTTAGTGGATTCCCCTCATTTCTAAAGTAATTTCTTTAGAAAAGAAACATCTTCAGTACCGAACACTGTACTGTGTGAAATAAGTTAATTCGCTTCTAGGAATCAGTTGCTTTCCTACAAAGAAGGTTGAGTGCAGCAAGTTCAAACTTTCCTTGTTAATGTAATCTAAAAATATGGCCAAGTTAGTAGACTTGCCTCATTTGCAAAGTAGTTTGTTGAGAAAACAAACATCTTCATTGCCGAACATTGTACTGGGTGAAATAAGCTCATTCGGTTCTAGGAATCAGTTGCTTTCCTACAAAGAAGGTTGAGTGCAGCAAGTTCAAACTTTCCTTGTTAATGTAATCTAAAAAAGTTGCACAAGGTAGTAGATTGGCCTCATTTTCTAAAGTAGTTTCTTTAGAAAACAAACATCTTCATACCGAACATTGTACTGTGTGAAATAAGTTAATTCGATTCTAGGAATCAGTTAAATTTCTACAAAGAAGGTTGAGTGCAGCAAGTTCAAACTTTCCTACTTTCTGTAATCTAACAAGATGTACAAGTTAGTGGATTCGCCTCATTTCTAAAGTAGTTTCTTTAGAAAACAAACATCTTCATTGCGAACACTGTACTGTGTGAAATAAGTTAATTAAGTTCTAGGAATCATTTTAATTTCTACGAAGAAGGTTGAGTGCAGCAAGTTCAAACTTTCCTTGTTAATGTAATCTAAAAGATGCACAAGTTAGTAGATTGGCCTCATTTCTAAAGTAGTTTCTTTAGAAAAACAAACATCTTCAGTACCGAACATTGTACTGTGTGAAATAAGTTAATTCGGTTCTAGGAATCAGTTTAATTTCTACAAAGAAGGTTGAGTGCAGCAAGTTCAAACTTTCCTTGTTTGTGTAATCAAACAAGATGTACAAGTTAGTAGATTCGCCTCATTTTCTAAAGTAGTTTCTTTAGAAAACAAACATCTTCATTTCGAACACTGTACTGTGTGAAATAAGTTAATTCGGTTCTAGGAATCATTTTAATTTCTACAAAGAAGGTTGAGTGCAGCAAGTTCAAACTTTCCTTGTTAATGTAATCTCAAAAAGATGGCCAAGTTAGTAGATTGGCCTCATTTCTAAAGTACTTTGTTGAAAACAAACATCTTCATTGCGAACATTGTACTGTGTGAAATAAGCTCATTCAGTTCTAGGAATCAGTTGCTTTCCTACAAAAGAAGGTTGAGTGCAGCAAGTTCAAACTTTTCCTGTTAATGTAATCTGACAAGATGCACAAGTTAGTAGATTGGCCTCATTTCTAAAGTAGTTTCTTTAGAAAACAAACATCTTCATTGCGAACATTGTACTGTGTGAAATAAGCTAATTCGGTTCTAGGAATCAGTTTAATTTCTACAAAGAAGGTTGAGTGCAGCAAGTTCAAACTTTCCTTGTTAATGTAATCTAAAAAGATGCACAAGTTAGTAGATTGGCCTCATTTCTAAAGTAGTTTATTGAGAAAACAAACATCTTCATTGCCGAACACTGTACTTTGTGAAATAAGCTAATTCGGTTCTAGGAATCACTTGCTTTCCTACAAAGAAGGTTGAGTGCAGCAAGTTCAAACTTTCCTAGTTTGTGTAATCTAACAAGATGTACAAGTTAGTAGATTCGCCTCATTTCTAAAGTAGTTTCTTTAGAAAAGAAACATCTTCAGTACCGAACACTGTACTGTGTCAAATAAGTTAATTCGCTTCTAGGAATCAGTTTGCTTTAATTTCAACGAAGAAGGTTGAGTGCAGCAAGTTCAAACTTTCCTTGTTAATGTAATCTAAAAGATGGCCAAGTTAGAACATTCGCCTCATTTGTAAAGTACTTTCTTGATAAAACAAACATCTTCATTACCCGAACATTGTACTGTGTGAAATAAGCTCATTCGGTTCTAGGAATCAGTTGCTTTCCTACAAAGAAGGTTGAGTGCAGCAAGTTCAAACTTTCCTTGTTAATGTAATCTGAAAAGATGCACAAAGTTAGTAGATTGGCCTCATTTCTAAAGTAGTTTCTTTAGAAAACAAACATCTTCATTGCCGAACATTGTACTGTGTGAAATAAGTTAATTCGGTTCCAGGAATCAGTTTGCTTTCTACCAAGAAGGTTGACTGCAGCAAGTTCAAACTTTCCTTGTTAATGTAATCTCAAAAGATGGCCAAGTTAGTAGATTCGCCTCATTTGTAAAGTACTTTGTTGAGAAAACAAACATCTTCATTGCCGAACATTGTACTGTGTGAAATAAGCTCATTCGGTTCTAGGAATCAGTTGCTTTCCAACAAAGAAGGTTGAGTGCAGCAACTTCAAACTTTCCTTGTTAATGTAATCTAAAAAGATGGCCACGTTAGTAGATTCGACTCATTTGTAAAGTAGTTTGTGGAGAAAACAAACATCTTCATTGCCGAACATTGTACTGTGTGAACTAAGCTCATTCGGTTCTAGGAAACAGTTGCTTTCCTACAAAGAAGGTTGAGTACAGCAAGTTCAAACTTTCCTTGTTAATGTAATCTAAAAAGATGGCCAAGTTAGAAGATTCGCCTCATTTGTAAAGTACTTTGTTGAGAAAACAAACATCTTCATTGCCGAAATTGTACTGTGTGATATAAGCTCATTCGGATCTAGGAAGCAGTTGCTTTCCTAAAAAGAAGGTTGAGTGCAGCAAGTTCAAACTTTCCTTGTTAATGTAATCTGAAAAGATGCACAACTTAGTAGAATGGCCTCATTTCTAAAGTAGTTTGTTTACAAAACAAACAATTTCATTACCGAACACTGTCCTATGTGAAATGAGCTAGTTCGATTCTAGGAATCACTTGCTTTCCTACGAAGAAGGTTGAGTGCAGCAAGTTCAAACTTTCCTACTTTGTGTAAACTAACAAGATGTACAAGTTAGTAGATTCGCCTCATTTCTAAAGTAGTTTCTTTAGAAAGAAACATCTTCAGTACCGAACACTGTACTGTGTCAAATAAGTTAATTAAACTTCTAGGAATCAGTTTCATTTCTACGAAGAAGGTTGAGTGCAGCAAGTTCAAACTTTCCTTCTTAATGTAATATCAAAAGATGGCCAAATTAGAGATTCGCCTCATTTGTAAAGTACGTTGTTCAGAAAACAAACATCTTCAATGCGAACATTGTACTGTGTGAAATAAGCTCATTCGGATCTAGGAATAAGTTGCTTTCCAACAAAGAAGGTTGAGTGCAGCAATTTCAAACTTTCCTTCTTTGTGTAATCTAACAAGATGTACAAGTTAGTGGATTCCCCTCATTTCTAAAGTAATTTGTTTAGAAAACAAACATCTTCATTACCGAACACTGTACTGTGTGAAATAAGCTTAATTCGATTCTAGGAATCAGTTGCTTTCCTACAAAGAAGGTTGAGTGCAGCAAGTTCAAACTTTCCTTGTTAATGTAGTCTAAAAAGATGTACAAGTTAGTAGACTTGCCTCATTTCTAAAGTAGTTTGTTGAGAAAACAAACATCTTCATTACCGAACACTGTACTATGTGAAATAAGTTAATTCGGTTCTACGAATCAGTTGCTTTCCTACAAAGAAGGTTGAGTGCAGCAAGTTCAAACTTTTCTTGTTAATGTAATCTGAAAGAGATGCACAACGTAGTAGATTGGCCTCATTTCTAAAGTAGTTTCTTTAGAAAAGAAACATCTTCAGTACTGAACAGTGTACTGTGTGAAATAAGTTAATTATTCTAGGAATCAGTTTAATTTCTGAGAAGAAGGTTGAGTGCAGCAAGTTCAAACTTTCCTTGTTAATGTAATCTAAAAAGATGCACAAGTTAGTAGATTGGCCTCATTTCTAAAGTACTTTGTTTAGAAAACAAACATCTTCATTACCGAACACTGTACTTTGTGAAATAAGCTCATTCGATTATCTAGGAATCAGTTGCTTTCCTACAAAGAAGGTTGAGTGCAGCAAGTTCAAACTTTCCTACACTTAATGTAATCTAAAAGATGTACAAGTTAGTGGATTCACCTCATTTCTAAAGTAGTTTCTTTAGAAAAGAAACATCTTCATTACCGAACACTGTACTGTGTGAAATAAGTTAATTCGGTTCTAGGAATCAGTTTAATTTCTACGAAGAAGGTTGAGTGCAGCAAGTTCAAACTTTCCTTGTTAATGTAATCTCAAAGATGCACAACGTTAGAACATTCACCTCATTTGTAAAGTAGTTTCTTGATAAAAAAAAAACATCTTCATTGCAGAACATTGTACTGTGTGAAATAAGCTCATTCGGTTCTAGGAATCAGTTTGCTTTCCTACAAAGAAGGTTGAGTGCAGCAAGTTCAAACTTTCCTTGTTAATGTAATCTAACAAGATGCACAAGTAGTAGATTGGCCTCATTTCTAAAGTAGTTTCTTTAGAAAAGAAACATCTTCAGTACCGAACAGTGTACTGTGTGAAATAAGTTAATTCGCTTCAGGAATCAGTTTAATTTCTACCAAGAAGGTTGACTGCAGCAAGTTCAATCTTTCCTTGTTAATGTAATCTCAAAAGATGGCCAAGTTAGAAAGATTCGCCTCATTTGTAAAAGTACTTTGTTGAGAAAACAAACATCTTCATTGCCGAACATTGTACTGTGTGAAATAAGCTCATTCGGTTCTAGGAATCAGTTGCTTTCCAACAAAGAAGGTTGAGTGCAGCAGTTCAAACTTTCCTTGTTAATGTAATCTAAAAAGATGGCCAAGTTAGTAGATTCGACTCATTTGTAAAAGTAGTTTGTTGAGAAAACAAACATCTTCATTGCCGAACATTGTACTGTGTGAAATAAGCTCATTCGGTTCTAGGAATCAGTTGCTTTCCTACAAAGAAGGTTGAGTGCAGCAAGTTCAAACTTTCCTTGTTAATGTAATCTGAAAAGATGCACAAGTTAGTAGATTGGCCTCATTTCTAAAGTAGTTTCTTTAGAAAAGAAACATCTTCAGTCCCGAACACTGTACTGTGTGAAATAAGTTAATTATTCTAGGAATCAGTTTAATTTCTACGAAGAAGGTTGAGTGCAGCAAGTTCAAACTTTCCTTGTTAATGTAATCTCAAAAAGATGGCCAAGTTAGAAAGATTCGCCTCATTTGTAAAGTACTTTGTTGAGAAAACAAACATCTTCATTGCCGAACATTGTACTGTGTGAAATAAGCTCATTCGGTTCTAGGAATCAGTTGCTTTCCTACAAAGAAGGTTCAGTGCAGCAAGTTCAAACTTTCCTTGTTAATGTAATCTGAACAAGATGCATAATTAGTAGATTGGCCTCATTTCTAAAGTAGTTTTTGAAAACAAAACATCTTCATTACCGAACACTGTACTATGTGAAAATGATTAAGTAAATTCTAGGAATCAGTTGCTTTCCTGAGAAGAAGGTTGAGTGCAAGCAAGTTCAAACTTTCCTACTTAATGTAATCTAAAAGATGTACAAGTTACTGGATTCGCCTCATTTGTAAAGTACTTTCTTTAGTAAACAAACATCTTCATACCGAACATTGTACTGTGTCAAATAAGTTCATTCGGTTCTAGGAATCAGTTTAATTTCTACAAAGAAGGTTGAGTGCAGCAAGTTCAAACTTTCCTTGTTAATGTAATCTAAAAAAGATGGCCAAGTTAAAAGATTCGCCTCATTTGTAAAGTAGTTTGTTGAAAACAAACATCTTCATTGCCGAACATTGTACTGTGTGAAATAAGCTCATTCGGTTCTAGGAATCAGTTGCTTTCCTACAAAAGAAGGTTGAGTGCAGCAAGTTCAAACTTTCCTTGTTAATGTAATCTAAAAAAGATGGCCAAGTTAGTAGATTCGACTCATTTGTAAAGTACTTTGTTGAGAAAACAAACATCTTCATTGCGAACATTGTACTGTGTGAAATAAGGTCATTCGGTTCTAGGAATCAGTTGCTTTCCTACAAAAGAAGGTTGAGTGCAGCAAGTTCAAACTTTCCTTGTGAATGTAATCTGAAAAGATGCACAACATAGTAGAATTGGCCTCATTTCTAAAAGTAGTTTCTTTAGAAAAGAAACATCTTCAGTACGAACACTGTACTTTGTGAAATAAGTTAATTAGTGGAGCTTCTAGGAATCAGTTGCTTTCCTACAAAGAAGGTTGAGTGCAGCAAGTTCAAACTTTCCTTGTTAATGTAATCTAAAAGATGGCCAAGTTAGAAGATTTGCCTCATTTGTAAAGTACTTTGTTTAGAAAACAAACATCTTCATTGCGAACATTTGTACTGTGTGAAATAAGCTCATTGGGTTCTAGGAATCAGTTGCTTTCCTACAAAGAAGGTTGAGTGCAGCAAAGTTCAAACTTTCCTTCTTAATGTAATCTAAAAGATGCACAAGTTAGTAGATTCGCCTCATTTCTAAAGTAGTTTGTTTAGAAAACAAACATCTTCATGGCCGAACTTTGTACTATGTGAAATAAGTTAATTAGGTTCTAGGAATCAGTTGCTTTCCTACAAAGAAGGTTGAGTGCAGCAAGTTCAAACTTTCCTTGTTAATGTAATCTAAAAAGGCCAAGTTAGTAGATTGGCCTCATTTCTAAAGTAGTTTGTTTAGAAAACAAACATCTTCATTACGAACACTGTACTATGTGAAATAAGCTAGTTTTATTCTAGGAATCAGTTGCTTTCCTACAAAGAAGGTTGAGTGCAGCAAGTTCAAACTTTTCTTGTTAATGTAATCTAACAAGATGGCAAGTTAGTAGATTCGCCTCATTTCTAAAGTAGTTTCTTTAGAAAAAACATCTTCAGTACGAACATTGTACTGTGTGAAATAAGTTAATTCGGTTCTAGGAATCAGTTTAATTTCTACAAGAGGTTGAGTGCAGCAAGTTCAAACTTTCCTTGTTAATGTAATCTAAAAAAGATGCACAAGTTAGTAGATTGGCCTCATTTCTAAAGTAGTTTCTTGAGAAAACAAACATCTTCATTACCAAACACTGTACTGTGTGAAATAAGCTAATTCGATTCTAGGAATCTTGCTTTAATTTCTACGAAGAAGGTTGAGTGCAGCAAGTTCAAACTTTCCTTGTTAATGTAATCTAAAAAGATGGCCAAGTTAGTAGATTCGCCTCATTTGTAAAGTACTTTGTTGAGAAAACAAACATCTTCATTGCGAACATTGTACTGTGTGAAATAAGCTCATTCGGATCTAGGAATCAGTTGCTTTCTACAAAGAAGGTTGAGTGCAGCAAGTTCAAACTTTCCTTGTAAATGTAATCTAAAAAAGATGGCCAAGTTAGTAGATTCGACTCATTTGTAAAGTAGTTTGTTGAGAAACAAACATCTTCATTGCGAACATTGTACTGTGTGAAATAAGCTCATTAGGTTCTAGGGGAATCAGTTGCTTTCCTACAAAGAAAGGTTAGTGCAGCAAGTTCAAACTTTCCTTGTTAATGTAATCTGAAAAGATGCACAACGTAGTAGATTGGCCTCATTTCTAAAGTAGTTTCTTTAGAAAACAAACATCTTCATTACCGAACACTGTACTATGTGAAATGAGGCTAGTTCGATTCTAGGAATCAGTTTAATTTCCCTCAAGAAAGGTTGAGTGCAGCAAGTTCAAACTTTCCTACTTTGTGTAATCTAAAAAGATGTACAAGTTAGTTGATTCGCCTCATTTCTAAAGTAGTTTCTTGAGAAAACAAACATCTTCATTGCAGACATTGTACTGTGTGAAATAAGTTAATTAAGGTTCTAGGAATCAGTTTAATTTCTACAAAGAAGGTTCAAGTGCAGCAAGTTCAAACTTTCCTTATTAATGTAATCTAAAAAGATGGCCAAGTTAGTAGATTCGCCTCATTTGTAAAAGTACTTTGTTGAGAAAACAAACATCTTCATTGCCCGAACATTGTACTGTGTGAAATAAGCTCATTCGGTTCTAGGAATCAGTTGCTTTCCTACAAAGAAGGTTGAGTGCAGCAAGTTCAAACTTTCCTTGTTAATGTAATCTAAAAGATGCACAAGTTAGTAGATTCGCCTCATTTGTAAAGTAGTTTGTTGAGAAAACAAACATCTTCATTGCCGAACATTGTACTGTGTGAAATAAGCTCATTCGGTTCTAGGAATCAGTTTTATTTCCTACAAAGAGGTTGAGTGTAGCAAGTTCAAACTTTCCTTTTTAATGTAATCTGAAAAGATGTACAAGTTAGTAGATTCGCCTCATTTTCTAAAGTAGTTTCTTTGAAAACAAACATCTTCATTGCCGAACACTGTACTGTGTGAAATAAGTTAATTCGTTTCTAGGAATCAGTTTTAATTTCTCTGAAGAAGGTTCCAGTGCAGCAAGTTCAAACTTTCCTGTTAATGTAATCTGACAAGATGTACAAGTTAGTGGATTGGCCTCATTTCTAAAGTAGTTTTTGAAAACAACATCTTCATTACCGAACACTGTACTATGTGAAATAAGTTAGTTCGATTCTATGAATCAGTTTGCTTTCCCTACGAAGAAAGGTTAGTGCAGCAAGTTCAAACTTTCCTACTTTGTGTAATCTAACAAAGATGTACAAGTTACTGGATTCGCCTCATTTCACAAAGTAGTTTCTTTAGAAAACAAACATCTTCATTACCGAACATTGTACTGTGTGAAATAAGTTAATTCGGCTCCTAGGAATCAGTTGTCTTTTCTACAAAGAAGGTTGAGTGCAGCAAGTTCAAACTTTCCTTGTTAATGTAATCTAAAAAGATGGACAAGTTAGAAGATTCGCCTCATTTGTAAAGTACTTTGTTGAGAAAACAAAACATCTTCATTGCCAAACATTGTACTGGTGTGAAATAAGCTCATTCGGTTCCAGGAATCAGTTGCTTTCCTACTAAAGAAGGTTCAGTGCAGCAAGTTCAAACTTTCCTTGTTAATGTAATCCTAAAAGATGCACAAGTTAGTAAATTCGACTCATTTGTAAAGTAGTTTGTTTAGAAAACAAACATCTTCATTACGAACAACATTGTACTGTGTGAAATAAGGTCATTGGTTCTAGGAATCAGTTGCTCCCCTACAAAGAAGGTTGAGTGCAGCAAGTTCAAACTTTCCTTTTAATGTAATCTAACAAGATGTACAAGTTAGTAAGATTCGCCTCATTTCTAAAGTAATGTTTCTTTAGAAAATAAACATCTTCAGTACCGAACACTGTACTGTGTGAAATAAGTTAATTAAGCTTCTAGGAATCAGTTTAATTTCTAAGAAGAAGGTTGAGTGCAGCAAGTTCAAACTTTCCTTGTTAATGTAATCTCAAAAGATGGCACAAGTTAGAAGATTCGCCTCATTTGTAAAAAGTAGTTTCTTTGAAAACAAACATCTTCATTGCCGAACATTGTACTGTGTGAAATAAGCTTAATTCGGTTCTAGGAATCAGTTTGCTTTCTACAAAAAGGTTGAGTGCAGCAAGTTCAAACTTTCCTTGTTAATGTAATCTCAAAAGATGGCCAAGTTAGTAGATTCTCATTTGTAAAGTAGTTTCTTTAGAAAACAAACATCTTCATTGCGAACACTGTACTGTGTGAAATAAGCTAATTCGGTTCTAGGAATCAGTTTAATTTCTAAGAAGAAGGTTGAGTGCAGCAAGTTCAAACTTTCCTTGTTAATGTAATCTGAAAAGATGCCAAGTTAGTAGATTGGCCTCATTTCTAAAGTAGTTTCTTTAGAAAACAAACATCTTCATTGCGAACACTGTACTGTGTGAAATAAGTTAATTCGGTTCTTGGAATCAGTTTTTTTTCAAGGAAGAGGTTGAGTGCAGCAAGTTCAAACTTTCCTTGTTAATGTAACTAAATCTAAAATTATGTACAGTAGTTTGTTTAGAAAACAAACTTGTCTTTCGAACCTTTACTGTTTCTAAAGCTCACTTTAGGTTCAGTTGCTTTTCTACAAAAGAAGGTTAGTGCTAAGTTCATCTTAATCTCAAGATGGCCAAGACATTGTAAAAAGTACTTTGTTGAAAAAACAAACATCTTCATTCTAAACATTTTGCACTCATGAAATAAGCTTCTAGTGGAATCAGTTGCTTTCCTACAAAAGAAGGTTTAAGTGCAGCAAGTTCAAACTTTCCTTGTTAATGTAATCTAAAAAGATGGCCAAGTTAGTAGATTCGCCTCATTTCTAAAGTAGTTTCTTTAGAAAACAAACATCTTCATTTCGAACATTGTACTGTGTGAAATAAGCTAATTGGTTCTAGGAATCAGTTGCTTTCTACAAAGAAGGTTGAGTGCAGCAAGTTCAAACTTTCTAGTTAATGTAATCTAAAAAGATGGCCAAGTTAGTAGATTCGCCTCATTTGTAAAGTAGTTTGTTGAGAAAACAAACATCTTCATTGCCGAACATTTGTACTGTGTGAAATAAGCTCATTCGGTTCTAGGAATCAGTTGCTTTCCTACAAAGAAGGTTGAGTGCAGCAAGTTCAAACTTTCCTTGTAAATGTAATCTGAAAGATGCACAAGTTAGTAGATTGGCCTCATTTCTAAAGTAGTTTCTTGAGAAACAAACATCTTCATTGCGAACATTGTACTGTGTGAAATAAGCTAATTCGGTTCTAGGAATCAGTTTAATTTCTAAAAGAAGAGTTGAGTGCAGCAAGTTCAAACTTTCCTTGTAAATGTAATCTAACAAGATGTACAAGTTAGTAGATTCGCCTCATTTCTAAAGTAGTTTCTTTAGAAAACAACATCTTCATTACAGAACACTTTACTGTGTGAAATAAGCTAATTGGTTCTAGGAATCAATTTGCTTTTCTACGAAGAAGGTTGAGTGCAGCAAGTTCAAACTTTCCTTGTTTGTAATCTAAAAAGATGGCCAAGTTAGAACATTCGCCTCATTTCTAAAAAGTAGTTTCTTGAGAAAACAAACATCTTCATTACCGAACATTGTACTGTGTGAAATAAGCTCATTCGGTTCTAGGAATCAGTTGCTTTCCCTACAAAGAAGGTTAGTGCAGCAAGTTCAAACTTTCCTTGTTAATGTAATCTAAAAAGATGGCCAAGTTAGTAGATTGTCCTCATTTGTAAAGTAGTTTCTTTAGAAAACAAACATCTTCATTGCCGAACATTGTACTGCATGAAATAAGCTAAATTCGGTTCTAGGAATCAGTAGCTTTTCTACAAAGAAGGTTGAGTGCAGCAAGTTCAAACTTTCCTTGTTAATGTAATCTAACAAGATATACAAGTTAGTAGATTCGACTCATTTTCTAAAGTAGTTTCTTTAGAAAAACATCATCTTCATTGCGAGACATTGTACTGTGTGAAATAAGCTCATTCGTTTCTAGGAATCAGTTTAATTTCTACAAAGAAAGGTTGAGTGCAGCAAGTTCAAACTTTCCTTGTTAATGTAATCTCACAAGATGGCCAAGTTAGAAGATTTGCCTCATTTGTAAAGTAGTTTGTTGGAAAACAAACATCTTCATTACCAACACATTGTACTGTGTGAAATAAGCTCATTCGGTTCTAGGTATCAGTTGCTTTCCTACAAAGAAGGTTGAGTGCAGCAAGTTCAAACTTTCCTTGTTAATGTAATCTAAAAAGATGGCCAAGTTAGTAGATTCGACTCATTTGTAAAGTACTTTGTTGAGAAAACAAACATCTTCATTGCCAAACATTGTTGTACTGTGTGAAATAAGCTCATTTAGGTTCAGGAATCAGTTGCTTTCCAACAAAAGGTTAGTGCAGCAAGTTCAAACTTTCCTTGTTAATGTAATCTCAAAAGAGGCCAAGTTAGTAAGAGATAGTTACTCATTTTCTAAAGTAGTTTGTTGAAAAACAAACATCTTCATTTGCCAAACATTGTACTATGTGAAATAAGCTCATTCGGTTCTAGGAATCAGTTGCTTTCCAACAAAGAGGTTGAGTGCAGCAAGTTTCAAACTTTCCTTGTTAATGTAATCTAAAAAGATGCACAACTAAGTAAATTCAACTCATTTCTAAAGTAGTTTGTTTAGAAAACAAACATCTTCATTACACAGAACACTGTACTATGTGAAATAAGTTCATTCAATTCTAGGAATCACTTTTTCCTACGAAGAAAGTTGAGTGCAGCAAGTTCAAACTTCCTACTTTGTGTAATCTCAAAGATGGCCAAGTTAGTGGATTCGCCCCTCATTGCTAAAGTAGTTTCTTTAGTAAATAAACATCTTCATTGCAGACACTGTACTGTGTGAAATATGTTAATTGGATCTAGGAATCAGTTTAATTTCTACGAAGAAGGTTGAGTGCTGCAAGTTCAAACTTTCCTTGTTAATGTAATCTAAAAGATGGCCAAGTTAGAAAGATTCGACTCATTTGTAAAGTACTTTGTTGAGAAACAAACATCTTCATTGCCGAACATTGTACTGTGTGAAATAAGCTCATTCGGATCTAGGAATCAGTTGCTTTCCTACAAGAGAGGTTGAGTGCAGCAAGTTCAAACTTTCCTAGTTAATGTAATCTAAAAAGATAGCCAAGTTAGTAGATTCGACTCATTTGTAAAGTAGTTTGTTGAGAAAAAAACATCTTCATTACCGAACATTGTACTGTGTGAAATAAGCTCATTCGGTTCTAGGAATCAGTTTGCTTTCTACAAAGAAGGTTGAGTGTAGCAAGTTCAAACTTTCCTTGTTAATGTAATCTAACAAGATGCACAAGTTAGTACATTCGCCTCATTTCTAAAGTAGTTTCTTGAGAAAACAAACATCTTCATTGCAGACACATTGTACTGTGTGAAATAGTTAATTCGGTTCTAGGAATCAGTTTAATTTCCTACAAAGAAGGTTGAGTGCAGCAAGTTCAAACTTTCCTTGTTAATGTAATCTAACAAGATGGCCAAGTTAGTAGATTCGCCTCATTTCTAAAGTAGTTTCTTGAAAACAAACACATCTTCATTGCAGACATTGTACTGTGAAATAAAGCTCATTCAGTTCTAGGAATCTGCAACAAGTTCAAACTTTCTAATTTGTGTAATCTAAAGATGTACAAAGTTAATGATTACCTCATTTCTAAAGTACTTTCTTGAAAACTAACATCTTCATTGCCGAGACATTGTACTGTGTGAAATAAGCTCATTCCAGTTCACAAGGAATCAGTTGCTTTCCTACAAAGAGGACCCAGGTGCAGCAAGTTCCAAGAATTTTCCTTGTTAATGTAATCCCTGAAAGATGCACAGCGTAGTAGATTGGCCTCATTTCTAAAAAGTAGTTTCTTTAGAAAGAGCATCTTCAGTGCAGACGGTGTACTTTCATGAGAATAAATTAAGTCGATTCTAGGAATCAGTTTAATTTCTACGAAAGAAGGTTGAGTGCAACAAGTTCAAACTTTCCTGCTTTGTGTAGTCTAACAAGATGTACAAGTTACTGGATTCGCCTGATTTCTAAAGTAGTTTCTTTACAAAGAAACATCTTCGATGCAGACACTGTCTGTGTGATAAGTTAATTAACTAGGAATCGGTTAATTTCTACGAAGAAGGTTAGTGCAGC